>NW_010585073.1:636572-659072 GCF_000705375.1 Tinamus guttatus | reverse complement strand
TCAAGGTGTCAGCAACTGCATATTATATTATTCATTTTTCTTTTTCAGTTAACATGATATTAAGCTACCAAATGGGTTGGTTGTGCAACAACTGCCTCTTCTCATTGTGCTTTACGAGTGTTGACTTGAGACACTGCTTTTTTTTTTGTTTTTTTGTTTTAATGTAAAAGGAGAATACTAAACCCCACACAAAGGGCCAGGCTCAATGAAATGGGTAAATTGCTTCTGCAGCATAAAAGACCTTGCGAGGCTGTGTCAAAGCTGGATTTTTAAGAGCCCATGAGGCTTCCTGGATGGCTTGAACAGATGACTTAAGGCACTTTCTCCTCTTGTCCATGCAAGCCCTAATGCTGCTTTTTAAAAATAATCAAATAATACCCTATCACATGTAGTTAGCAGCAAGATGAGCAATATGTTATGCAAAAAATGTAAAAATTGAAGGTTGGTTTTCTACATATTCCTGAGATTCCAGTATCTGAGTCATCAGAAATCGGCAGGACTGGCTGCAAATGAGAAAGTTGATGTGCAACTTTCTGAGGGATGATGTCCCTCATCCCTGGCAGATGTAACCTACGAGCATGCCCAGTAGGCTTAACTATGGCTACTATGCCACTAGCCATAACATCATATGATGGGATTTTAGAAATAAGAACGAAACTCTAACCTCTAGGGTAAAGTGCCTACATCTTTAGAGGACTGTATTGTTCCCAGTACTTCTAGCTCTGCTCCTCTCATCTTCTCTCATCTTTACACGGAAGTGTAAAAGCAGTAGTTATTTTATTCTGTTGTTTTGTTGTTGTTTTTGTTTATTTTTTTCAGCAATATGACTCCAGTTATCGGATTTGTCAAGTGTAAATAGATTTCTTGACCATAAAATATTGAAGCTCTAGAACATCAATCCAAACATCCAAACTTCCAGACTAGGCCTCTCCCTATAGATAGGGCCAACATCCCCTACAGATAGGGAAAGGCCTATAAAACGGACACTGTTTAAGAACTGCCACGGTGTGCAATTTTCTTCATGGACAGAAGATTTAAGAACATTTCTTACCAGAGATGTCTAACTTACACCCCATGCTTGCTCTTCTCTAATAACCAGAGGAACTCTAAATAACTCAGCTCTTGAACACAGACACCATACCAGGTACATCATCACGGGCAGACACTGTATGTGTGTTAATATCCCTTCGTCTCTAGAAAGTAGCCTTTTTTTTTTTTTCCCCCCCCCCCCCAGGATATCCTGATTAAACAAAACCCTTCAGGATTTATCTTGATTAGCACACTACCTTCAAGCCCCAAATAATGTGTTGCATAGTTCACATCTTTCTGGAACTGACATAAATTTATAAACGCCTGCATTCTATTATTAAAAAAAAAGGGGGGTTTTGATCCTTTGTGCTATACATGATAGTATGCAGTAATTATATATTTTTTCAATATCTATATGACTATGCAGAAATAATTTTTTGATGCATATTATACCATAGTAACATCTCCGCAGCATGGGAAAGATAATTAATAAATAATGATAAAATAAATAAAGGCTTATTTTTTTTTCATGCAAACTCCTATGAAAAAGGAAAAGGACCATTAAAAAAAGTATTTATATTGAAAACTTTAAAATTGAAAATTAAATCATCTAATTATTTATCCAATTAGGATCATTTTGCATGGAACAGGAAGTAATTTAAATGTAATCAAACAATATAAATTCCCTGTTTTTTATCTTACTGACAAGATACACTTAATCATTTAGATCTTTCCATGAACTTCATATAGCTTCAGATCAAGAGCACAAATATCATGCAATAAACTTGCAATATTAGATTCTCATTCTCTTAGTATGTTTCACACAGACACTTTTTCTTAGAAATTATATATCTACACAAAATCAGAACAAATTTGAAAGTAAAATGCTTATATACAAATGGTTTTGGGGGTTAATACCTAAACTTCTCACCTGCTGTTTCTGAAGAGTAGATTTTTCTTTTTTTTTTTTTTTACCATTTCACTATTTCATGATTACCATGACACTATTTTATTTATTACTGTATTACTGCCTTAGAAAAGAATGTTCACTCATTCACAGCTTATTCCAGAAAATCTTAATTGCTGGCACAGACAGTGAGATTCATTCATCTAACTTTATGTATCTACAATTTGGACATTCAAGCTCATTCCTTTCAGCTCCCTTTGTGGAGAAAATAAGGAATTTTAAGGTGAAATTTTTGCCATCTACATCAGGATGAGACAGACCACTCCTACAATTGCCCATTTCTACCCGTTGAGTCTAAGGAGAGTCTAAGGTAGTCACCTAACATGGATGTAAATGTCTATATTTCTTCTAATAAAACCCACAGTTAAGATTTCGTCTTCATCATAACTCAGCTGACTGTCCAACACAAAATGCTGAAGTGCTGCTAATAATTCCCTTAATTCACTAACTGGTGTTCTGATCATAGCATCTAATTCACTGCCTTGTTTAGCAAATTTAACAATCACAATTAAAGGCCAGGGAAGCAGATTCTGCAATAGTCTGAAGTCCATTTATATTCTCAGATGATAGGTAAACATCCTGAAACTCAAGATTTTTTTTCCTATGTTTCCATAAAGACAAGTAAAATTCCAAAACCAAGTGACCTGACTATAACCAAATTATCTGTCTCTAGTGTTCTGTATATTCCAAAAGCACGGTTTTATGAAAGCATTCCTTTAACTTGAAATACGATGTGTTCAACATGCCCCATTTGTCCTTAAGGCTATATGACTATGCCTTTGCTACAACCTACACAACACTTTTCATCTGCAGATCTCAAAGACATTTACAGAAATAGATACATATCACTGACAAGCATTTTTCTTATGTCCCATGATGTTGAAGTTGCATGTATGGTCTTGTCTTTGAAGGTTTCAGTACTAAAAAAAATTGTTATGTATCATACAGTAAACACGGAAATGCTGTGAATAATATTGTGAGTCTGAAGTTATTGTTTGCCTTATTTTCATCTGTGGAAGAGAGTGTTTTTAGAAAGGGATCACATTCATCCACCTAGGAATTTACACTAACAGTTTACATTAACATAAAAAAAGCCTAATAAAAATAACTAAAGTAAAAATAAAATCTTTCAGCGTTTAATCTGTTAAACAATAGCAAAATTCTTATGAACTAGTGATACTGTCATTGAACTGGAGAGAGTTTGAGAACAAGCTTGCTCTGGCTTTTTCACCCTATGATTTGGAATCTGCTCACAGTACTGCCAGCTTAACCAAAAAGGATTAACTCTCATATCCAACTGAGAACACAGATAATTCTCAGTAATTGGTAAAAAATGAAGATGAATGGGGCTGAGAGATAAGGAGCAATTAGCTCATCAGCAGTTACAGCTGTGCACTCAATCCGGATCCATCTCTGGAGTCTCGGCCCCTTTTAAAGAACCCAAGCAGAATAAGCACAGGACACCCCCTCCCCAAAAAACTGCTGTACCTGCCCATCATTTCTCTGTCTTCCATTTTATTTCCTTGCTATAAAAAGACACCTGTCATAGCATTCTGTGTAAATTACTACCTCTCCCAGGACCTGTATCTACAGCCAATCTTCCTTCTACACTTAAAAAAAAAAAAAAAAAAGGAAAAAAAAAGAAAAAAGAAAAATCCGGAAACCAAACGACTACTGTAGACACTCTTAAGTTCCCTGTCAATCGTTTCATTATAGCAGCATCATCTGTTTGAAAATATAAGCAATTCCCTCATCTAATTATAGGGAGGATTTGAGGTTCATTAACATTGCCAAGGCAGAGAATCAGATGTGCAACTGCAGAGCTGTGCTCAGTGGCCTGCATTCTCCGTTTCCTTTTATTTGCTTTCTCAAGGTCTCCAAGACTTTTTCCTGAAACCATAAAAGTAACTCTTTCCTTCAAAATAGACACATGTGTTTAGACAAAGGAAATGACTGCATTTAGTGCTGTTCTAGTACTGAGGGAGGTCACTGGAGAAAAATAATTTAATCTAAATCTTTTTTATCTCTGATTCTGGATTAAATAATAATAATAATAATAATAATAATAATAATAATAATAAAATTAAGCAAGCAACCATTAGTTTTGGGGAACAAATCACAGGATATCTCACATTTGTCTCAAAATTTCAAGTGCTGCAAAGAAATGGGATGAATAGGAAACCTAATGTGTCAAGAAAGCCCCTTAATTTCCACCACATTTTGTGGTTGTTTACAGATTAACGTGCTAGCCAAGTGTAAAACGTTGCCCTGTATTTCCTAACGATGTTTAGAAGCCGAGAACACCAAAGTCTTTAAGATTGCTTCACTTCCTTAAAGAAATAATAGCATTTTTTTTGTATGAATGTAGTTTAAACAATGACATTTTCTTGGGACATCTGTTTTGAGATCACATTTTGAATAGATATGAACTCATTTCCTACTAAGCAAGTAATTTACTATTGTTGATAGTTGTTTACGAGTTCTCTGAGTCAGATTTTAGCAAGTGGCAAAGGTCTTTACAAAGCCTTTGAGTATTCCCTAGGCTGTATGCATACTGTTTTCATGTTATAAAATCTTAGGGAAGCAAAAGTATAGAGGCTGTTCCTTACCTCTTACTAAGGCATAGATAGAGCAGTCTAGCTCACAGAAATAATTTTAAACATATTTACTTTTAAAGACTCTTTTCTTTTACTGCCTCAGGTTAATGAAGTATGATAGCAGGGCAGTAAGTACTTAAGCAGCAAGGAAATAATTGAGGTGCTCTACCTATCCATATCTTTGGCATATGAGATGACAAATATATGACTGATCCTAATATCATCATAAGATGTTAATATGACAAAGAGCAGAACCCCTCAATGAAACTTAAAGTTTGACCTTGTCACTCCCTTTCTCGTAATTCTCCAATTAAAAAGAAAAAAAAAAGAGCATAATCTTAGGAACAAGATTGTATTTTGTTGGCTGCCATATGGAATCCATTTTTTAAACGAAAAAATAGTAATTTATCTATCCCGCGTGTTGTATGTAGAGTTGCCACTAAAAGGAACCCAGGACATTTTTCCTTCTTATCTGCAATGTAGCTCATATCAGCCAAGCTGTCACAAGACAGTACTTGATATAAACAAGAGATTGCAAAGACATCTCAGTAATCAATATTAGGATGGCTACAGTATGGAAGCCCCAACCACTGCATATCATTTGTCTCAGCATCTATTTCTATGACCAAATGAAGCATTAATTCAAATCATAAATCTATGGTGATTTAAATCTGGGAATGAGCACCTGCCTGCTTTAATGATTTATTTTGTACATTTCAGTAAGCAGGAGATTTGTCCATATGAACTGACAGGTCACCTTCAGATGCCAGTAGCAGACTGTTTATCACCATGCAGACTAGCATCTCATCTTAGCAAGTAAATATTAAACTAAAAGAATCCAATTGATTGTGGATGGGGGAGAAAGGCGTTGCAGCCATATATTTTACTCAGTGTGCTAATACCTCACTCTGATTCTTCTGCATTTTTTTTTCATTTTTTTTTCTCCCTGCTAAAATGATGATTCTGGTGGGAGGATGCAAGCTCAAGGTTACCATGCAAAACTGAGGATATAAAATAATTACTTATTAGTATCATTGGCTTCCTTTAACTCCCTTCACTCACTAACCTTTTGGCCATTGCTTCAAAGGACCAAGTTAATAAATTTGTATAGTGCTCTGCATAATTATACAATGTTCATCTACAAAAAATGACTTGTATAAGTCACATTAAGCATCTGATTAAAAACAAAAAAAGCAAGACAATTTGGAGGTAAAGCTGACAATTTAACTCAAGAACCCATACTTTTTTTTCACACTCTTTTGCAGAGGTGCAGGGAAAGGCCAACAGCAAGGTATGGTAATTCCATACACAGTGTTCTGCCACAGAGCCCGCTACAAATGGGCTAAGATGTACTGATTCAGCTTTTACCTTGTATCCTCTTTTTTGTTTGTTTGTTTTTCTTCAATTTGGTCAGGAACATGACAATTTAAAATATAAACTAAGAACACATTATTCTCTTTTGTTTTGTTCCTTCCACTGTCAGCTTTCAATACGGCAACATTTCAAATTGATGTTTGAAAACCCGTAATTTAAATCCTTAGTGATATATGAACTTGATAATATTTATTTGGAAAAATATAAATAAATATTTGAAGAAAATGCAATGAAAATTGCACACATAGACCTACCACAAAGAAACAGATTTGAAACATGGGGTTTTGCCAGAATAATATAATATGCTGATTTTCAAAAATTCAAATACAAAGTAGACACTAAACTCTTAGTGAATTTAAGAATATCCTGAATATTTGTAGCAATTACTTCTCTGATTCCATCAGCATAAACTGTACTGGTCACTAGGTGGGGACTACTATAAAAGAAACAAGCAAATACATTGAACTATTTTTTTAAGGTAATCTCAATAGTTACAGTACAGCTCCATTTCATATGCACAAATAGACTGCATTTCTAGAGACATTTTTGAGTGGAAGACCATTCATTGTACTCTGAAAAAAACACTTTTTTAGTTTTATTTTTTCAAATGAACTCAGTTCTGTAATTCAGTTTAATCACATACAAGTCGGTTTAGGTGGGTGAAAGGAAATTTTGACAGTGGCAATAAACAATCTTACTTTACAACTTCGTGCTACTAAAGTACCTTGAATGACTTGAATCTGACCAAACAACTAAGCTATGTATTAGCTAACAGTAGATTAGCTAAGTTATGTCTCACAATGATTTTGAAATACAGATTTTGTTCTCTATTATTCAGATATTTGAGTTCTTTATTTGAATTAAGATATTCCTTTTATCCACTCTCCTACAGACACTTCATTTGGTTTACATGTTGCTTATCTGTTAACATTGCCATAGAGGTACAAGTGCCTCAAGACTACCAAGCAGAGTAACAGCTCCATAATTCAAGATCTGAACATTTTATCTCACATATGGTTGGATCTAACTCTTAGATTTGAAGCTAAACTAGCTTCTAGTTCTATTAAAGTATCTTTACCCTCAAGATTTGTATTTATACTCTTCTTTCTCATTACTTCACTTTTCTTTCAATATGTTAGGGGCCACCTGGTCCTTCCAGCTCATTTGTACCCGTCTCCTCCTCTCAAATTTCAGAGACACCTGCTCTTTACCCACTCTTGTCTTCTGTCCAAGAGGACAGTTTTTCCGCAGATATTCTGGGGACTATGTGTGTTGGTATCTGAGTACTACTTTTTTTTTCTTTCATTACCAGAAAAGCACCAAGATTTTAACAGCTTTTTCTTCAAAAGCACAACAAAAATCTGATCTTCATCTTATGCAGTAATGTATAAATACTGTTATTGTTTAAAATAGTATGTACGTAATGAAGTTGTTCTTAGAAATGTGATCTACATTATTTCTACATAACAGAGTAGCAATACCTACTGAACTATACAGCAACACTGTTCACAACTGCATTATCTACTTATGTTAAGGATTGTGCATAATTATTGATCTTTAAGACTCATTTCAAATGCATTTAGGCAATGAAAAATTAGCAAGTCAACAAATAAAGGAAAAAAAAATCCTATCTTAAGCCATTTTATTCCTATATACACTGATCTTGACTGCAGCTTTCTAAACATAGCTCTTTGTCATTGAATTTCTGCTGCTGAGTTAATACTGTCTCAACATGATAAAAGGAGCCAATACAATGAAATGGCATAACAAAACATTTTACAGCAGACACACACAGATGATTAAAGATTTAATCAACAACAACAAAAAGTTACTCTAGCTTTGAAGTGTGCTTTAGCAAAACAAATTGGCCAAACAAATGAATAAAGTATACTGAAACAATTCTTTTGAGAAAGTACATGAGTTGCTGATGGCTGCTTAAGAAATGGAAAAAGCTGTTAAATACATTTTAAGAATGTGTTTATTAAAATAAAATATGATAGGAACTGCAGAGCATGGCAATAATTTATTGTGTATGTATGTTTTCCTTTTGTCACAGGGCACATGAAAGTATGAAATATTTTGCTTTCAAGCTTGTGTTCTGAATTACCTAAAGTCGATACCCAGCACACTGAGCAGGAGACATTGTTAAATTTCACTTTGACACCATCATCTGTCACCCCACCTGTACTTTGAAAAATGAACTCTAAGCAATCAAACCACTTTCTTTCATGGAAAATATTAACTGGCGTCTGCAGAAGTAACCTGCAAAGGAAAGAATGTTTTTGTAATAGTAACAACGACGACGAATGCTGTTGTAAAGATCAGCTACAAAATCAAGTAGGGAAAAGAAAACAAATATGCAGTATTTTACACCAAATCAAAGACTTCAGAAAAAATGTCCAGAAGGATCACGATTTTAATAAATACCACAACATTATTGACATGTAAAAATAATGTGTCTGAGACTTACCAACACTTGAATTCAGATCTCCATTTTCAGAGTCTGCTCCATGCTGGTTATTATTTGCATGATAGTTGGACATAGCTTCCAATTTAATTTTTTTCACTTTCATTGCTTCTGCTATGGCGGCATTGGTGGCAGCTGCTGCTGCTGCAGCTGCTGCTGTCAGGCCTACAAAAAAATAGGAACAAAATTTAATAAGCATTATTCCATGACTCTTCGTTGTTGTAGGGTATAAGACTGTTACTCTTCATTCTTTACTACATAATTAAAAGAGTATGCTATAAAATAGTATTCCTCTTCTTTGATTTGAAGACTTACTTCACCAGCTTCACCTCTTATTTAGCTAATCACTTCTTTATATTCACCTACATCTTAACTTTGTATCCAGTCACTGCAGTCAATCACACCTAACAAATACAAATATTTTGAAATCCAACTTAGCTTGTAAATCACGTCTTCAAGTGTCTGACTGTGAAAAGGTGAAAATGTAGATAAATGTACTCAGGAAAAAAAAAAAACACTTTCAGAAGTGCCATATTAAAGACCATTCCTTTATGAATAACACTTTGGAGAAATGAGTCATTTCTTTCTGATTTTACACATCACATCAAGGAGATGGGGACACTGTAACAAGCTTTGCTAGAGAAAAGATTTATTAATGCAGGACATAGATAAAATGTTTTACTTTCCCAAGACTTCAAGTAAACAAAGTCTTTGCCCAGAAAAAGCATGTATCCCATTTATCCACAAAGCCACCTTCACAACATCCGTATGCTATTCCTACCAAACATCTCTGCCACCCAGCCACTTGCAAGAATGTTTTACAGAAATGGGAAAGGTTTTCCTTTTCAAAAGCAGTTAGAGAAACTGTTCAGTAACACTTTCAACCCTTTATACAATGTTTGCAGTCCCTAGACACTGCAGGTACCCCTCAGATCTCTTTGCCCCAACCAAGGTGTTAACGGAGGTAAGGCTGGGTCAAAACTGCACGAGAGCCCAGGAAAGGACAGTCACCACCTTTTGCTTACCCCACACTGATGACCCAGGGAGCAAAGATGGAAGTGAAGGCACTAAAGCAGATAAGCTATATGCAATAAGGTTACCAATCTCTCTACCTTGGATGCTACGGGATGAATCTCAGGTTCCACCACTTACAAGCAAGATTCTTGCTCTGACAGTGGAGATGGCTTGAAAACAACTCAGGGTAATTAGTTTAAAGGTGTCTCCTTGTCTGGTTCTCAGATACTCCTTCTCTGAGAGGTGCAAAATGTCCTACACATCTCAGGAGGAATTAACTCAACAACGTGCTACTTAAAAGGGCCCAGACTGCTGCCCAGTATAGGAAAACATGATCATGGTTTAGCAGGAAGACCACATAAGCAAACAACTCCCAGATGCTGAGACAAATAATGCCGACACCACCACCTTTGAGACCTGAGTTCACTCTCGCACCATTTAGTACTCACACGAGGTAGAAGATCATCCATTGGCGAGCACACAGACGACTGGGCATCCAGCACCTCTGCCACCCCAGGGGGCAAGTTGTGGCAAAAGAGGTGTCTTATCTTACGTCTCGACCCACACTTGTCCTCTCTTATTTCTTTGCACACCGCATTGAGACTAGCAAATACCCCTAGCCTATCTAGTGTCCTCCTGAACAAGCTTCTAACACCTCTGAGTGTCACTGGAATTACAAAGTAAGCGATAATTACATTCTGCATTGTCAGATCAATATTACTTACAAAACTGCTGTTTCAGATAGAAGATGTGCCATAAGTCAAGGATCAAATCAGAAAGTGGATCAACATGAGAGTTTCATTTTATTTTAGGTTTTGATACTATTACAAAGCATGCACGTTTTGATCATAAAAAGGTACTGACAAGAACATGGGTGGCTTGCAGTGATATTTTTATCTTAAGAGGAAGGATGTGAAGTTATACATTATACAAATTTGGTAACAGTTCTTAAATTAGGCCGGAGAAAAAGGGATGGTGCACCTCTGAACTTTGGTGTGCATCCTGTGTTCATTAAACAATGCAATATCCTATACTTCCTTTTTTTCATATGCCTTGCTGACAAGCTAAAACTATTATCTTTAAAGAACGACCCTCTGCAGCAATGTTCAAATATGATTCAACCAATAAACGCAACAGCAGGGCTCAAACTTTTGATCACGACAGCACTTCTGGACCAGCAGTTTTTAAGCATTTCTAAGTATTATAATAAACACCATGTTAAACACATATTCTATTGGACTTGTGAGCCCCCTCATAAATGTTATGTCTCACTAGAGTAATGACCAGCCTGTAGAACTGCTAGAATACAAACCCTCTTTTGCAACAAAATATATAAAAATATATACTTCAATGCTTCTCTCTAAAGTGGGCCGTAATGCTCCGCTCCAGAGGAGGTCATAACTTCTTCTAACATATTAAGAAAATAAAATAATTTCAGACTGGTGCTATATTGTGCCAAAACTTTCTATCTAGCAAAAGGCCTTACTTCACTACAGATTTCACCACCAAAGGCAGCCAGAGATAAACAGAAGAGATGAATAAATTTCTAAATAACTACTGCCTGTGTATTTCTAATTCTAAATTTTACAGTTCGAGATTACTTAAATGTTCTTTAAGCTGCTTGTTCAAAAGAGCCTTTTGAACTAAACATTATTTAACATCACTTGCTCCAGATACTAAGTAGCCAAAGAATTTCTGAGTTGTCCACTTTTCATTATAGGCACTGTACCCTGAAATACGAGGGGACCAAAGTCACCTATAAAGGCAAGTGAAACCAAAGAAACAGTGAGTCACACTAAGGAGCCACTAAGGTATTTTTTGTTCTTTGCAAATGTTTATTTGAAAATTCAAAAAAATTTACCAAGCCAAAATGTTCACCGGCTTCAAGTCAATAATGGTTATCATTAATACTCTGAAATTGATAAGTTGTTTATGTCTGGCATTCCTCCTGCTGATTATGCAGTGAGACAGGCAGCTTTATAAATATCTCATCACTCCATCGTCACACAAATTTCATCAACAGTGCTCATGCACAGCTATTAGCAATATGAATCTAACCATTACAAGAGGAAAGAAAATCGAACATGTGGCATTAATACGCAGTCCTGGTTCCTAACCATCTGATAGGCAGATGGCGTAAAGCGGATTCTCCAGCTGAAATGAAGGGGCACATCATTTAAAACCTTGTTTGCATTCTAACTGATATCAGTGCCATATTGATATACATGATACATCATGGCAGTATTTGAACAATCTAGTTTGTTTCAGTCATAAATGTTTACAGCCTTGTTTTTTATCTTTAGAAGCATGTTCTGAAGAGCGTATTTTTAATTTATGAAACCTATTGTTTACTTCTGTTCAACCAGAAGATTAGCGAAGAGCAGGAATATTAAATTACCACAACCACAGCAGTATAACTAAGATGGATGAATAAAGTATGTTTTTTCAATAAAAGATGTTAGGAAAGGAATTAAAAAATTAGCCTAGACATTTTATGCATTAAATACATTTATTCATTTAAACCTCACAGCCCTTTTCCCATGTGACATACTTAGAACTTTAATGCTTTATAAAGCCATTCATTTAAATCTCTTACTGTGTGCAATTAATCTTGTCCAACCATTTAATTCAGAACGCAAAACATCAGAAAGTAAAGTTCAATTCAGCAGTCGTGGCTCCGGAGTAATCTCCGTATTGCTGACAGTTCCTATAGACTCATCAGCAGAAGTCTGCTCAAGGTGTCTCGTCGGAGCCGTATGCGTTTGAATTATAACTCAATTGAAAGCTCTCCAGGCCTTGGTAGGGACGTGGGAACAAGGAGCTCAACACCAAAAGCAAACACGAAAGGGTCTCTTTCTACAAAGACCTCCTCTCTCCTGTCACTAGATTACTTTGGCCTGTAGGGTGTGTTTGTAGCTGTTAATTATGTTAATAAAGTTGCAGCCTGCTGCCTCTGCCAAATATAATCATAAGCTTCCTCCTGCCAAATTCTCGTCTAATTTACACCCATATATCTCTGCTGAAGTCAGAATTTCGTGGGTGAGAATGAGACCAGAAGTTAGCCCAGTATGTGTGGTCTCCCGTGCTGAAAAATGAATGAATGAAGGAGAAAACACTGACAAAAAAAAACATAGCGCCTTCAGCAAACGATTCCGGGTTTCAAGCGAAATGCTCGAGAGAACTGCCATATATAATGACAGATTTCTCCCAAAGTGTATGAATTACTGGTAGGGATTATGTCACATGCAGGGCTACAGCCATCCCACAAATACTGCTTGCTGGCTTTAGGGACATTGCTGAAACCATTCAGTTTGCCTGGCACGATCGGCTTGTAATGCATCCTCTTGGGAGGTGGAGGACAGACACAAAGGCAGCAGAACTTTTTCAGGAGCAAATGTGTCTGAAAATAAACATTTTGTGTTGTATGCCCAAATAAGGTCAAATAAGGTCACAAAATTATTTAAGTACCTGAGCTCAGTTTACTGTTAACTTCCATCATATAACTATTCCTAAAAAAACCTTATTATTCTTTATTATTACTGCTAATAGTAATTTTTCTAATAGCAAATTATTAACTTCCTTAATATAATTACTACCTTTCTTTATATACCTGTATATAATGTATACACATATACAAGAACATAGAAAGTCCAGTTATTCATATATATTTTCTTTCACAATCTTTTTCTTTAGGACTTTGATAGCATTTTCAAGATACTCTACCTTTGCCATCATATATTTTTGTTTGGAAAGCTAAAACAAATGATTGTCAACAGTGTATTACACTTCATTTCTTTAATTTCTCTGAAATGCCACTCTTCGGGAACGTTTTATTCACCGTATGGGAGGAAGTCCAAATCTCATCTAAATTCTGAAATAAGGCCTTTCATTAGTTCACATTAATGCTTACTCCCTTTTCTTATAGTTTATTCCGGCGGTACTGACTTGAAAATAACTCATGACTTTTCTCGATTTAATTCCAGATTTCCCACTGAAGTCGTTACATGGACAAAATTGTCATTAAACTCAGGATACTTTCCCAGAGCAAGAAATGCAGGGTTCCCTCTAGGACTTGCCCTGGTAACTGCAGATCACTGCACAACTCCCAGGGCTCTCAGCAGTTCAGGGACACGTTTTTGGTAGCTTACCACGTTGCTGCTCAGCTATTTCAAATGAAATAGGATCCTAACCTTAGTCTCTGATCTAATGGGTGGTTTATACCGTGCGATACATAAAACAAGAAGGGGAAAGCAATCTGGAGGAGGACAGAGGTCTGATTACATAGGCTGGATTTCTGAAAGGGGGACTTCAGACCATGCCTTAATATTCTTGTAAAATATACTACATTTCATTAGAAGAGTTCTTCATGCATAATGAAGGCAACTATCTGGAATTTGGCAGTTACCCAAAATCTTATTTTCCTGAAACTTTCTGGATTGGTGCAACACAACAGGATCGTTGTATTCCCCAAATTCCATTACCTGATGCCTAGCTTGGACCGTCAATTGTGTTTTCCTGCTCATCTTGCTTGATTCAGTGCAAATTGTTCACCCGATCTGTTTTCAAGCAGCTAAAACAAGGTGATACTATTTAAAAGAGTTAGATGAATAAAAACTGAGATATCCAACTGCAATCTAAATGTTCTTGAAGAAAGAATACTTAAAGAAATCCAGCCATATGAATTTAGACCAGTGCAACTGAATGAAACTGCCAGTGTTACACTGGGACAAAACCAGTGTATGTGAGGCCAAAACCATCTGTTGTTCATCAAAACTAATCAGACCTTTTTCCTGAAACTACTCTTAAGCTGCAATATGAATTTTGAGGTAGGGGTATTGCATTTAAAATAAACAAGGAAAGGAGTTACATTTCCACAGCATACCTTCAAATCTAAATTTTTTTTTACCTATAATATGTCCCTGTGATTCATAAAACTGTAATAGAAATAAAGCACTGACTAGAAAGAAACAGCATCCTCTTGATTTGTTTTGTTAAAATAAAATTTAATGTTAAGATTTCATGTGTTCAAAGATAACTTCTGGCAGGTTAAATGATACTGCAAAAAATATTTAAATGTAATTATTTTATCACTAATATATGCCCTTTATAGAATTGATGGACATATATTCCCCTACGTTGTTTTATATGGTGGATTCCCTCCTTTGTACTCAAAAGCAAAAAGTGAAATCATGAAACGTATTTCAAATACCACAGTAAATTACTAACTATTATAGCTTAACATGCTTTTGTGATTTTTGAATACATTATTTGTTTGCTGGAGCTGTGACAGAATTAAACAATGTATATTGTATAAATGCCTGCCTATATTGTACTCTTAAACAACAGTTTAAAATACTACTGAAATGCATACGGCATCACAACAATACAATTAAGAGAGAACATTCTTTCTTAAACAACAGTCATCTTTTCAAAAGCAATAGATTCTCAGTTCTCATTCAGTCTCTTGCATTATTCATTTCATGTGCAACCTCATGCTGGACCATAAATTGTTACTTTATCTAATCAAAGGCGACTTAACTCCACAGAAGGTCAAAGGTTTAATTTTGTGAAGTATTATCTTACGCTATGAGTTTAACCGAAAAATAGAAGAAGAAAAACAGCCAAGAAACTGGTAATAAATGAACCTTTATTGCCTCAGGCATTGGCCTAGTTAATAAACTTTCATTGAAGGTTTCTTTCAACTCTTATGGACAATGAGGTAAAAAAAAATCTTAAATTACAGCCATGTGTGACTTTTAAAGCAGGCATTCTTTTTTATCTCAACCTCCCTAGCTTAGGAAAAAAAAAAAGACAAAGAGATTGTCTTCAATTTCTTAACCAAAAATGTATGCCTCTAAACAGATGAAAAAGTACAGATCAAGGTTTTGTAAAAGCAGAGGTCAGCTTTGAACAATATCTATATAAAATACTTCTAAGTGTCAGATCCTGGTCTACAATCTCTCTAGCTAAATAGTATATAATGTAAATAAATAGATAAAAGGCAGTATGTGGGAAGGGAAAATACATACACTAACAATATATTACACTAACAATGATGCTTAGTTCCTAATAGACTTTCTGCTTTACATTTGCATTGCTAGAGTGCAATAATGGCTCTTGTTTAATAGAATGACTTATTATGGGAACAACTTCCCTGCACTTTCTGCAAACAGAAGTTCCTTTCTTCTTTTTGTGTGTATTATCTCATGTTCTCACAACACTATTCTGTTACAAGAAATTAAAAGCTTTAACATAATGACAGTTACTGATCGTTATTGGTGTTCCATGAATTTTCTTGATTAACAAACATTCCTGGATTTGACTAACTGCAGTGTCCTTTATTGACGTGCTCTTTGAGTCTAGTTAAGAAAAACACAATTCAGCTTAAGTTTGCTCAAATACACTATAAGAAAATCTAGTAGAAATAAGAATAATAAAATCA
The DNA here is from genome assembly GCF_000705375.1 of Tinamus guttatus. Next base: position 643,182 of record NW_010585073.1, on the reverse strand, counting down.
GGAGCATTTACTAAAACCTTATTCACTAACTTTAGTCCAATTTATAACTGGATGGACACAATTAATTAATTTTAACAGTGCTACTACGATTCAACAATACTGAAAGGACGTGTTCATGCCTGTAACAGCAGTAATGTAGCTAAATACTTATAATCTTTCAACCAGCAGGAGCTTTTGTAGTTTTTTTTTTTATAAACCTAATCCACAGCTTGACACAGATCCTGGGGTAGTGGCACACAGTTCTTTGATTAAACTAATATCTAAGTGCTGTCGGATGGCCCCGTGGAAGTGCCTCTCCCAGCAACTTAAGAGCTCAGCCCTGCAAACAGAATTACCGGATTCACTCAGCCAAACCCACCGCAGCGCAGACGTCTGCCCGCGTGTGGGAAATGTAAGTTATTTGTGTGTATAAGTTTGGAAGCATTGAAATAAGTTTGTAAGCAAATGAGATTTTAGCTGTGGTCTGCAGCGTCCCCATTTTAGTTTTTATAGCCCTCTTGGTGGGACTCATCGAGAGACCAGTCATCTGCACGTCTACAAATATTGACACTGTGTGGGATTAAGGCCAAAGCAACATTTTACCCCAAAGAAAGCAAGACCAGATTCATTCATTTGGTCATTAAATTGTGCACAAGGATAGTCATTTTAAAATTTATTTCAAGCTCTTGCTTTCTCCAAGCAAAGAAAGTAGCATTATTCCTTTCATTGAAACAGAAGGAAACAAATGGAAGACTTTGATTGCAAACAATTACTCTTCATAACTAGGATGAAATATTGTCATAGTTGCTTACAAATGTATCTTCAGAAGACATTTAAAATATAGACTACAGTGGCAAGGTATTTTAAAGTAAGATTTCATACGATTATTCAATAACAATATAAGAATATGCTACATGAATAAATATCCAATATTTAAAAATACCTTTAAAGAAAAATTCCAATTTTGTTGTGTTTAGTCTTAAAGTGGTTGTGGAAGGGAAGGGAAGGGAAGGGAAGGGAAGGGAAGGGAAAGGAAGGGAAGGGAAGGGAAGGGAAGGGAAAGAAAAATTATGTTGTGGCATATACTGACAAATTCAGCAACATTCCACTGTTTGCCTTTCAGAATTTGCAGTCTGAAAAGCAGGATGCACTAAGCATTATAGTGACAGAAGTGCATACTGAAAATAAATGTCTCTATTCTACTGGCTTTCTCAAGGCTGATAACTGTTGTTCAGATGCATAAAGTTGGGCAAGGGAATTTTCATCTTTCCAAATGTAGGGAATTCACCTGGGGTCAGCAGGGCCCTGTCTCATTCTCCATCCCTCTGCTCACTTGAAGTGCCGCAGCTCCAAGAGCCACACAATGGCTTTGGGGCTCTTCTTTTTCTTTCTTTTTTTTTTTTTTTTTATTTTCATCAGATCCATTATACACTGTGCTGTGCCCAACGGCAAGGCATGGAGCTAAATATACAGGACAGTGATAGCACGGTGCTGTACTGCGGTGCAGAACCGTGATGCCATACGAAGCAGCTGTGATAATGGCTGCTCTGCAGAACCACAGAATCGCTATGGTTGGAAAGGACCTTCAAGATCCAATCATAGTGCCGCGTGGAGGTTAAAAGGCGGCAAATTCTTGCCCCCTCTCCTCTGTAATGCCCCTATGACAAAAGCAGATAGCTTGTCCCAGGTCTCAGGCAATGCATAAGCAAGCAATGCCCCCAAAGCAGGGGATTTCACTCAGGCCCTTAGTGTTATCACAGAGTGACATCTTTGAATACTTCTGCTTTGTATCTTGGAATTGCTTCACACTCGTGAAGTCACCACCTGAAGACTTTTAATAATGTCAGGGTTAAAAAAAATGCAAGCCTCAATATTATACTGCATTTTAATAGGACAGTAAACATGCAGCAGCTTTTCTACATGTTGCCTGTATCATGAAAAACTGCAGGCATTAGTAAATTCAGATTTATGTAATTGAACATGTACGTTTCCAAAAGGCATAATCTGGGTCCCTAACAATACTTGATAGAAGATGAAATTTTATGTTATCATGCTCCCCTCAGGTTAGTGGTATCAATGAATAGACAAAATATGGGAGCAATACTCCATAGATCCCCTATTTTGTAGGAAAAACTAGATTATAGATTTGGAGCAGACAATGTAATTAATCTTTCTGCAGCCATTAATGAACAAGCTAGCAATAGATTCTCAAAAAAATCTGTTTGTTATTAGCAATCCCTCTCTTAAATGTTGGTACCATTTGCATAACACTGGGACATATTTTCACACTTTTGTTATCTTCCTTCTTACCTTTTCTATATTCTAAGTTTTACACTACTCTTACATTCCGTTTTGAAAGAGACTGATTTTACCTGTAGCACAAAATGAGCAATAAAAATCATTGGCAGAAATTTAAACAGTATCTGAACAACAACTTTTTAATCTCAATCACAAGCAATGCAACTTCAACAGATCTGAAGATGCAGTCTCAATAATTAATAATGAGAATATCAACACACCAGTTAAGAGAATGCCTTGATCTTTTCAAAAATGTTCATAGCTTGTTTCTGGTAAGTACTGCACATGTATTTCTGAGCTACCTAGATATTACTAATCCTTAACACTGCAATTTTCAGAATAAATTGCTTGTAATCATTTGGAAAATGGTATAGGAACACTGTTATTAAAAATTATAACATCATACAGATTCTAAAGATTCGGCTTTAAGGTCGATTTGAAGTTACCTTGAAAGTCATATAAGATTGTAAGTGTAAAGCATTGAATTTTAAATTTGCTGCTATACAGCAGCACACAGCACAGTGGAAATTACAGTAAAAATTATTGGAATTTATTTGGTTGGTCGTAATTATTGCACTGAATTGTTGACTTTCTTTACATTTGAATTTTCCATTGGTAGCTAAGAATGTGAAAACAGATGATCAATTTTGGAAACAGTGGAATTATTTTCAAAAACATATAGAAATGTTGCTGAATTTAACTTTGTGATGTGCTTACAGTACATTAAATTAAGGGTTTCTTGTTTGTTTCTGAGCTACTGTTTTTATTCTTTTAACAACAGTTCAATTCATTTGACATTTCCAAGAATTGCCATTTGCTGTGTTCTTTGATTAGACATATTAGCCACATGCTATATATCTTTGCCAAGCTTGGAAAAGAGAAATTTTCACATGTATGAAAACAGATTTTCGATGGCAATAACAGGCCACAGAAGAACTGTTTTTCAAATAAGCTATATGCTAACCAATGGATGCCAGATGAATCAGCATGATTCCGTCCTTACAGCAACAATATTTCATAAACATGTCATATCTTCTGCAGCTTCATTAATATATGTAAAATTTAATATCGTGATCAAGTCCAAAGAGCGTATATGCATTGCATTTAAACTGTTCTCTTTCCTGTTGTTAAAACCCTGGCTTTAACCACAGAAAAGGCATTTCCAAGTACCACTCAAGTAAGTCTTAATCAATCGTCTTTCTGTAGAACAGTATTTACAAGTAGCTTTCTCTCACAAGTTTTTTGCTAAGTTTACAATGCAGGAAAAATTTAGTGAAATTGAGTGAGATGTTATACTTTCTCTGGAAATTGATACAATTCAAGCATAATTGATATGGAAAAGCATGAAATGCAGAATGAATTATAAAATGGTTTTAGAAAAAAGAAAAAAAAGTTTTCCTACAGCGTGATGGTGCCCAGGAGCTTTGAATGCATTAATATTTCCAGTCTTCTAAAGGAAAAGTCTACTGTACTGATGAGGAGGGAATTTCTGAAACAAAACTATTAATAGAAATAGAAATATCAACTTTACCAATAGGGTCAAATATTTTTTGCATCCAGTTGTAGGATCAGCTAGCTGTTCTATACAAAGAAGTGTTCTAAGCAACATTTCAATTTTAAGCTACCATATAAACAGCAAAAAAATAAAATTTCAGTTTAGTTGAAAGCTCCTATCTCTATTTCTCTTCCCCAACATCAGTCCTTTGTTAGTGCTGATTTCTAAAGTGTTAAGAGAAGCAAAATGCTATTTTTCTTCAGTGAGAAATAGGATAATAGACAGACAGATATAGTATGGCATTAGCTCAAACACTTTGTGATGTATTTGCTTTCTTTTTCTCATTTTATGTGTTCATACAAAGGACCCAGATGCAAAATTATGGAAGATATTCTTTCCAGCAGCAGGATTTGGCTTCCTGACAGATTCCATAAACAGTTATTTTGGCAGCTTTAGAGATGCCCCTAGGTCAGTCACTTGGTTAGACAGCTGATGGCCTGTCTGATTCTCCTGCCTGCCATTTTCTTATGATTTATCTTCAGTTAGTTGTAAATTAAATCCCAACAGATCATTACCCCACACCTACATGACCGCTGTTTAACCACATGTGCCTAGCATCCCTTCTACTAAAAACTGTATTTGGCAGCAGGAAGAAATTGAGAAGAGATGCTGAAAAAAAATACCCAAATAATACCTGGATGAGTTTTGAGGTATTTCACCTCTTTACTGATAATAAATCTTAATAGATCTTTTATCAAAATAAAGATTGTTCTATTGGAAAAGGAACAGAAGAAGAAATTAGACACTCATGAATTTTAACTCTGATTTTACCAGAAGATATCAGATATGGCATGCGCATTTTCATTCTTTCCATCTATCAGGTGGAGATAATACTTCCTTATGTTACAGCAGGTTTAACAGTATAAACAAGTTAAGAGTTTGAAAGTGCCAAGCAGTGTATTAATACTTTTATATGCCCTGGTTCTAAATCTATAAAGTCAAACAAAGTCAATAAAACAAAAAATAAACTTGTCTAAGAAATGAGGAAAGCAGTTCAATATAGATTGTACATTGGTTAAAACCCACAAAGGAACTATGAGAAGGAAACACTGTCTCTAAATTTACCATGCATAATAAAAGATCACAAAACGCTGTGGACTTTTGAGAGCAGGAGGCCTTTACAAAGAATAGGAAATAATCACTTAGGATTTTTATTTCTGGAGCTGTTTTTCCCCTTCCCATTCACTCCCTCACCCACCCCCCCAAAAAAAGCTATCAATTTAACAGATACAAGTTTTGTTTGCTTGTTTTTTGTTTTTTTACCAGTTGGAAAGTCATAGTAGTATCAGGTCCACTAAAACTCTGAAGCAGAGGGGGGTGAAATGAATGAATTTAAAACATTTCTCAATTTGTGATGATTTGTAAAAGACACCACCACCACCAACAACAACAAAAAACACTTAATTCCCTGAAAACTGCCTAGGGCTTTATTAAAGTAAAATTAAAAACAAAATCATTCTGTTACTATCTGAGCTAGTTAAATGCAAAATGCACTCCTTCTGAATCACTGACTATGTTATCAAGAGCAAATATAATGATTTTACCTTATGTCTGTTAAATACGACTAACTATTTTTGTTGAATGTAAAGGAAGTTGTATTCTGAAAAACAGGAAATTAATTATTAAAAAATAAATTTCTAATCTAATTGTACCATACAGACATCAACCATTATAAGTGTCCTCAAAAGAGAAACAATATGATTAGCTAATAATCTTTCCATCCTTTAGAGACAGGAAAAAACAGGTGTATGTTTGAGATCTGCTACATCAGGTTACCTGTCCAAGGATACAACAGGGAAAAAATCATTCTTAATCTCTACCATCTATTTGAATGAAGATTAATCAAATGTGCCAGAATGTTTAGTTCATGTATATTGTAAAAGCCCTGCTCTCAACTTTATTTCCAGTCCAAAATGAAGTGTCCATATGGTCAAAGAAGGCGAATATTCATATTCATTTTGAACACAGAAGTATCAATATTGGAAAAAAATTCTCATTCCAAGGTCCATCTAGCATACCTTAAATCATAAAAAAGCTTGCATATATGCACAAGAGCCTCTTCAGCTGCTGATGTATTTTTCCAGATCAATCAGTCCAGTCAAACCTAGCACAGAATTTGTTCCTCTAAAATACCTTTATAGAGAATGTCTGACTAGTATAGATACACTCTAATTAAATTCAATACAAAAAAAATGTGTATTTTTATTTGCTGAAATAAATTGTTTCAAGCAGGTCAAGTACCACAGGCCACATACTAGCAAGCACAGTATATCCTATGAAATACTTCCTATATTCTGACATCTTCTTTAGGAGCTAAACATAGATTTTAGGGCAGGATATATTAGGTTATAGACAGACAAGGCAGCGATAAGGGCAGTCTTTGCTCTCTTCAAGCACAGTTATTCAGTACAGAATTATTTGTATTTCAAATTGCTAAAATTGTCTCCTAGAAACAATAAATAAAAATTCAATTTATTAGGGTTTTTTTTTTTTTACGGGGTAATATCTGTAGATGTATTTTAGAACCTTGAACAAACAAACGTAATTAAACAGCATGTACTATTCTTAACAGCTCAGGACAAGAAAGAGATGAAGATTAATTTTGCAGGTTACAGTAAGGAGAGAGCCAGCTCTCACTGTGCTAAATGACAGATGGAGTCATGAACTATAACTGCAATATTTTATATCTGCAAACATGGAATATCTTATATGTTGCTAATCTTGTAAATATAAGGTCCATCACGTTCTGGGGTTTTTTAAGATTTCTGCACGGAAAGA
>NW_010585073.1:614994-636559 GCF_000705375.1 Tinamus guttatus | reverse complement strand
TGGAACAGGCTGCTCAAGGAAGCGGTGGAGTTACCATCCCTGGCAGTGTTCAAGAAAAGTATAGAGGAGGCATTTAGGGGCACGGTTTAGCAGGTATATGGTGTTGAAAGGTTTATGGTTGGACTCGATGATCTTAAAGGTCCTTTCCAACCACAATGATAATATGATTGTCTTTTTAAATAACCTAAAATGCATTTTGCAGTTCCAATATATACTTTCCTTATTGCAGCATTCCTGTTTTTTTTCAAATGCACTTGAAAAGATTATCATCATTTATTATTGTTGGTATTACTGTTATTATTATTCCTTGCTCTTTTGCTCTTCCTATGCATTGTTAACTGGGCAAATAATACGAATACTGGAAAAAAAAAAAGCCCCCCCAAAATCTGTAAAACATGCAGGATTTTACTCAAGTATTTCAGCTTTAAATTCAGCATATTGTAGGTTTAAAGATAACTGCTCTGAGCAGAGACCAACTTTCCTACAGATTACATTAAAAAGGAAAATTATAACCAATAAACCAATTCCTATAATAACTGTGTATTTAGTGTATTTATATTTAGTTATTTGGAACGCTTTTTGTGCAGCTCTAGAAATTAACATAAAGCCAATGCAGTAGAGAGAAATATTTGAAGTTGCAGTTCAGAAGCTGCTGACATTAGGCATTAGACCATAAGTGGGTCACAATAAACACTTAACATTCAAATCTAAATATAATATTGTGTAATACAAGAAGATCTATAGAGTCATCATGTCAGAATATATTAGGTATGATGATAATACTTCTATTGATTTCAGTCTGTTAAAATAATGAAACTGGATTAAACAAATCAATTCTCGGAATGCAACACAAAGGCATATACTATTTCCTTTACACTTTCAGAGCAAGCTTTTCAAGCAAGACTGACTGTGACTGTTTTAGAGGGTAACTAAAAACAAGTGTTAATTTTCTCAATGCCACCTAAGCAAAGGCTAAGAGTACTCTTTCTGTTACCTTGTTGCTGTCACGCTTAGCAGTCTTTTAAATCCCCAGCCACCCTACAAACTGCTTTCTACACACAATTAATTATTTAAGATTCCAGCTCTTACATCATTATGTGCAAAGCGAGAGGAGGTCTTTCAATAGGAGGCTCTGCCATTAGCCACAAGTAGGCAGTGGGCCCTCTCATTTCATGCAGGGAGTAAACAGCAACAAAATGCTGTAAAACATTCAAGAATACATAGTGATGGTTCCGCAGTTATATATAACTAAATATTTCATAACTTCTCAAAGTATAACAAGAAATAAGCCGTTGGCCTTTGGGGCTGTCAGGCGCGGTATTTTCATTTCTAGATAAAGAAATTTGCTGGTTTGCTTTTTTCCAAAGAAAAGTATTTCTGCTCTAGACAGGACTCAGGTTATAATTTCGAAAGTGCACTGCTCTAAAAACATTTAAAAGATCATGGCACTGCAATCAAGCCACCCCAGTACAAAGCCCACAGCCGAAGCTGAAGTGCAGAGTGAGGGCAAATTTACCCCGTGAACAAAATAAAACCTGTAAATCAGTTGCTTAAAAATGGAAGACGGGGCTCAAAACGAAGGGTTGTAGGTGCAACTTTCTAACGGAGTGTGCAGAATAATGTGGGTTTCCATTCACACGCTACCGCTGTTACCCATAAGTAATTATACCAGAGTATTTCTAATGATGGAGTCCCAAAGCAACGCTTCTCGTCTTCCCGGTGGAAAACATCTTTTGAAGCAAAGAGTGGCTGTGGGATTCAAGAGGAGGGAAAACACATACCATAAAATATAATTAAAAATTGTGGAGGCTGCCTATGACAAGAATAACCATAAAAAAACAGATACAAACCAGCTGGCTGTTAACAACTTCTGAGTTATAAAAATCTTAAACCTGCTGTAAAGCACTCAATTCGATTTACATAACCACGGAGCTGACATTCCTTTTAGGCTCCTCTGCTGGGGATTATTTTGACATGTTTTAAGGCAGCATAAAAAGCAACTGTGAAAGGAAGACATGTATCATCTTACATAAAAATTCATTCTAGCCTTAAGATTGGACTTACACACTTTAATCCCAGCATCTTTACTGAAACTGGAAAATATCTTCAACGGCTACTGGTGATTCGATTTTATAACATTATTCCTCTGGTGCTCATATTTTTGATAAAGTTGATAGCATGTGTATACCCACAAACAAACACAAAAAATCCATACAGTCACAGAAGCTTAAGTTTCAGTATTATTGCAGAAAACAGCAGCTCTCCTAGCATCTACTACAGGCTGCAGCCTATCTGGTCTTAGACAGATTACTTTGCCTAAGACTGAGATCGGCCTTTGCTGAGAAAAAAAAGCATTTCTTAGGAATGTAATGATGCAGACAGCATTTTACAGGACTAACATCACTTGCTGTAGGGAATTAAAATAAACAAAATAAAATAAAATCAATCTTACATTGAGTGAAGTTTTGATGTATAAGTGCTGGCAGCTTACATTGCCCAGAGCACTGAATGAGTTTTGCCATTTGATAATTTGCTTGATTCACTGTGCTGCCTCATGCAGGGCATTTTATGCCTGATTTATGTTTAATCGAGTCACCTGCTTAATGTTAAGGAGGGTCACAGTTAGATAGAAGGGTTATGACCATATAGGGCTTTCAACATCTCCCAGTTTGACATAAGAAATGGGTGCAAGTGTTAAGGGTCAACCTTTTTCTTTTATTTTTATTTAATGTTCTCTATGGAATATTGCATAAAACATTAATGGAGCACAAAACCCATTTGATTCCCCTTTGAAACAGAGTAGGCAAATAAGGATTAACAGATAGACTCAAAATACTGACAAAATAAAATAAAAGCAATCTCTAGTCTAAGAAGCCATATGTGGCTTTTTTTTTAAAGGATTATGAGGTATATCCTTACACACACAAAATTGAATGCAAGTTTTCTTTTTCTCTAAATTAGATATGCAATTTAATTTATCCTGGCATCAGTGGAAAAAATAAAGATTACAGAAAAGGAGGAATAGACTTTTAGTATAATTAAGGCGTGTGGATTTACTATTCAAACTGAATGCTTGTCCTTTTAAACACATGTAACTGTGCATTAGGATTAGACATCACCTTCTTTCTGGTAATGCTACAAACAAATTTATCAAGAAAATAATTTAATAAGTAAAATATTATGTTGTCAACTACTATGGACCAGAAAATTTACAGAAATTTGATCTTTATCAATATTTCTGACTCCCTTGGCGTTTCAACATGCTGAGTCCACCAAAAAAAATCCCAGACATTTTGTCATATAAGTCATTTAAAGACATATTTTTAAGGAGGAATTACTACAGTTAGCAAGGGAGGATGGAATTCAGCACTTACTACTTGGATAGCTGCGTTGCCAAGTTTACTCAGTGCTGATTCCAATTTAAAAGAAAAATCAGAGAAAAAGAAGTCTTTGGATGTTTTTATTATTTGCAAAGGGCATATACATATTTAGACAAAACAGTGCACCGTTATTTGCATTATTAGATGTAAGTGCTAAAATCTAGCATCGTTGCTTTAACGAGTTACAGGGAGCTGGATGATTTTCCCTGGATAAGTAAGCCTACTTGAGAAATCACTAATGTGATTAATATGAGTTCACTGGAATACCATGGAGTAAATGAAATGTTTATGCTATTTTATTCTTATTTACAGCATAGGAGGCCTTTCTTAGGCTAAAGCTAAAACCAGAAATCCTATCGGAGCGAAGATCAAGAAATGGCTGTTTGAGTAACTACTATCTGGAGTATTAATTCATTACCACATGCAAAGACTTACCAGTCTTTTAAGTGCACTAAAAATGATATGTACATGTAATGTCATGAACCCATTTACTAGAACCCAGTAACAAGGCACAAAGCACTCTGAACCCAGAGGGATAGCAGAGGTTTCAATCCCAGACTAAAATGTGGCTTGACTGTCTGCTAAGTGGCATGTGTGTTTTATATTATGTGTTTCTTTCTTTCTTTTTTTCTGTAAATATTAACATACAAGAAAGTTATTTTTTATATCCAGAACCCTGGATGCTCCTTTGACCAGTGTAAAATATATTGATCATTTCCACAAAATCCCCTACCAGACAATGCCTTGACACAGTCCGACACCCCCACTTTTGAGCAATTTACCTATACTAGCATCTTCCAGAAGTGACCCAGCTCACTGAAAATTAACTTTCTGTAACTTTAGCAGACAGAGTCTCAACTGTGCATCTAGGTTGTCTGCTGCCACTAGAGAGACCCCGGCATCTCTCAAGGGTGATTCGTGTGACCTACCTCACTGCCCAAGGTGTCACCCTCCAGAGATGTCTCCTACTTTCCACTGGCTAGGAAATGAGGCAATTACCTAAGACTCCAACACCCAAATTTCAGGCAAATTACCTTTTGGCAGAGGAATCGCCCCCTTGATAGTTAACTTCTTAGATCACAAAAGCTAGGAAAGACAAGTTTCTCCCCTCAGTGATGATACAAGAAGTGTTTTTATTATTATTATTGTTATATTATTTTATAAAGAATGGCTATAAAGCTATTTCAGCATTACTTAAACATGCTTTCTATGAAAGTTAAAAACATTTTAAACTTTTAAATCTCAGCGAAATAAAATAAAAAGACACATTGTCACAATTGTGTTTTAAAAAAAAAAAAGTCCCCTATTTTTTTTTCCAAGGCAGGAGGGTTCAAACAATTAAAGTATCAGAGTGTTGGGGAGAACAAGACTAAAACTTGTCTGTATACCTGAAAATCCCCAAACTTAGTTTCTATTAAAGGTAGACTTTTCCAAATATTAATACTTCATCTATTTTAAACTTTTAAATACCCAAACCTATCGGAGTTTGAAAGAAGAAAGCAGGCTCACAGATACCTGGTAAATTGCTGATGCCATAGTTGTACCACTGGAAAACCTTGTATCCTTTAGTATGTCAGTGACAGAACCTGTCAAGAATCTTTCTGGAGTAATTCAAAACTTAAATAATATAATCATTTGCAGAACTTTTTTTTTTGTATCCTTATAATATATAATCACTATCTTTGCAGCTAATGCATCTGTCCAAAGGAGGCAGAGTACATACTGAGAACATGTACTGTTTATTTCCTCCAAAATTCAAGGACTCTATTTTATATGCAAAAAGTTAAAGAGATACTGATAGACTAGACAGACAAGAAAAATCACTCTGAATTCTATTAACTCCCTTACCTTCCATCAGTATCTTTCAAATACTTTGCCAGTTACTTTTTTCCTCTGTATTCAACTTCCTATTAAAATCAAATTAGTGAGGCAAACTGATTTCACAATATAGACATTCACCTTTTAATCAAAAACTAGATTTAATGCCAGAGTGCATATTGCTAAAGAATGCTAATCATCTGCTGGACTGAGTCTGCATCCCAGCTGGACTACTGATAAAATCTGGCCCCCATCAGCAGTAACAGGGTTATCAGTAGGAATTCTACTGAACAAGAACTTTAGTGTTTCGTCCCAAAAGTCATTGCCAAGTGTTGAACCGGGGTTGAAATCAGCTGCAGAGCAGCACATCAGCAAGTGGCCAAGCTGCTTTCATGCAGAATCAAATCTATCACTGGAAGTGGTTGGCACAAAGGAGAGAGGAGAGTGTCTGAGGTTTCTATTGCAGGGGACTTGTGAAAATATGAGTTCATTAGAATCCCAAACATGGCTGGAAGTATGTAGCATTCCTGTTCACTTGAATAAACTTGAAGGGATGATTCTCAGCAATGATTATGGACCTATTTATTTCATTTAGTGGAGCATAGTGCAGGGATTTCTGCACTAGCATGTTCACATGGTGCAGGGCAGCTAAGTCAGGATGGAAATAGTTTAGTCATGTTACAGTGGTGATGCACTAATGGTGAGTATCTTTTTAGTACTGTAAATAATGCTTTTTTCTATCGTCTTAAACAGGTGGGCTTACAAAACAGAGAAGCATCTGAAATGATCTCCAACTCTTAGGAGAACTTTTAAAAATCTGATAGCTTTCCCTAGGCTTCTGGCTTTTGGGACAGCCTGAAACTGTTTCAACATCTGTGCCCAGAAAGCTCTGTGCCCAGTAGTTGTCTTTCTAAATAAAATGCTCTTTTAAAGCACAGTCCACATGAAAAAAGTAGATGGTAACAGAAAAACATAACAACAGTTAGCATGGATTCCTGAATGCTTCAGCATCAAAAAGATGGCCCATTAAATACCAGGGAGGATTATGGATTTCCAGCTGGATAAAGCATGTAGGAAACTTGTACTAAAAAATAAATAAATTAAATAAATTAAAAAATAAAAGTAAAATTCGCTAAACTTTCACTAAATTTACAACACAAAAAAGTGAGAGTTCTATTTATAGTTCACTTTAGTACAATAGGCTGCATGAAGTCTTTTTTCATTATAGAGCACGTAATATTTTATGCTATGGTAAAATAGTGAACCTTCATTTAGAAGGCATTTTTTCAACAATTTGTTATTGAAAACACCTCATGCAAAGATAGCATGTGAAGATAAATGTATGGTAATTTGTCTGAAAGTTGGTGACAGTTATAAAAAGCTAATGATTTCTAAAAAGCATCTATTTTCTCAGCTGGTGAACTTTCTTCTAGAAATTTCTTCTGGGTGTATGTGAAAAGAAAAACAACATAATTCAAAATTATTAGAATGTGTGAAACATTTCAGAGAAGAGGCAAGTAAGAATTCAAGCCCATATTTTCCTCAGATATTTTTGAAAATGGACATGATGAAGTTAAGAAATATAATGAGAAACGGTAGCACTGCAAATCCCTCCTTCTCTATTTATTGGTGTTTAGGTATTCATTTTTCCTAAAAAGAACATTACTTAATGATCTTTCTGCCAGATATACTAGATTAGCCTCTTCTGATGAGGATTCATGTCCTAAAGAGTAAGGGAAACAATAAATCTGTTGATCTTGAAATGGCAGCATTAAGATGTCTACAGTCAATCTAATAATTTCAATCTAATCATGCAGTTTCTTAAAATCAAAACCAGTAGGGAAGCACCTTTGCTTTATTTTATCCTTGTATTCTTTATCTAACGGAGAATAATGCAGCAGTATAAAGTAGAAGAGAATCTAAATGGAAAAACGTATTTTTTTGCAAAAACAAGTGTTTCGGGGATGTTCTACTTGAAAAAGAGAGAAGTGGTCAAAAACTAGTGGCCTAAGAAAAATATTAGAAAAGGTGAGGAAGAGATATGCAAATTTAAATGCCGATTAGGTTATAAGGAAATCTGAGAGTCTTTCACATCTCTGAAAAGATGCTGAGTTCTAAAAAACTGTGTATCTCATATGATGATTATAAAATGACCTATAAGTACCCAGATGAATTCAAGGCAGCAGAAATCATACAAAAGCAACAAATAAAAAGTGGAAGAATTATACTGTAAACTCTATTAAAAAGAATCACTTTAAGTAACCATAGGAACAGCACTGCACAAAAAGTGAGTCGGAGCTAAGCAATGCATGAGATGTTAGTGTTTAGTGGCAGAGGATGGAATGAGGAGCTTTCTTTGGGGAGCAGGCCACAGATGGATCTGTGTTAAGTGAATAAATACAATTAAATCATGAATAATTCTAAAAGAAGCAATGAAGCAGATTCAAATACAATTCCAAAAGACGGGGTTATCTGAGAGGTTATATAAAACTGCATTGAATTATGCAGAAAAAGTAAGAACAACAACAAAAAAGCTACTCACCACAAACTTTTTACACAAAGATAAAATGATGTACCAAGGATGGGCAAATCTTTCTGTGGCTACACTGAATTAGAACAGTCTCACCTGGGAGACAGAAATTAAGTGAAATCCACTAGAAAAAACCTTTACCCAACTTGATCACAAGTCGTATAAGGACCAGATCAAATATCCTTCAGTTCTGCCTATGCCCTATCTGCTATTAGAGCTACCAACTAAATCTATTAACTTACTTGATTGCTTAATAGAAACTACAGTCTGAAATAATAAATATTCTGCAAAAGTAGGCTATTACTTCTACTATGAAATCCAAGTATTCTTTTCAGCCCTTAAAGTACCAAAAGGACTTCTTTCCATTAATAAAGACTCAATAAAATACATCTGAATTTCATAAAACACAGAGCTGATAGGAAGAAGCAATATGATAAGGAAGATAAATTTAAATACTGACTCCTACAACTCTTTTGTTATTTTACAAATAGGAGGAAGATATACAGCTTGAGAAGAAGTCACAGAAAAAAGGTGTCAGGTCACCAATAGCAAATTCTAGGAAGATATTTGTTCACGCAGAAGAAGAATTAGCATTAGCATATCACTTGAGATGACATAGCTTCAGAACACCACACTTAATACTGGGATCACTGCAATCAGTAAATTCATTCTATCCTTGTACTATAAGTAATATGCAGATGGAAATCTGTTGGGGAAAAAACATGTAAAGGATAATCCATAACTTAAGACTCAGGCTGTTTCAGGATCATATGGTAATCTGGCATAACAGTTGATGTCGTGATTACTCTACATTTTAATAAATAAATAAATAAATATTATTTTAGAAGACCTAAATGCAAAATTACCTCATAATTCCTTGAATTTCTGAGTTTTTTTTCTTTTCCTTTTTGGTCATAAAGTTAACAGGAGGCCTCCAGAACAGAAGTAATAAAGAGAAAAGGTAAATGCAGATCAAAAAGAGATTCATAGGAACAAGTTCCTTCTGGGATAAAGGAAAAAGCAATTTAAAACACCAAAAAAAAAGGTGTATGGCATGAGATTTTAATGAAAAAAGTCTCCATCTTTAACATTCATTTGACAAATTGTATCCAACTATTGAACAGGAGATGGAGAAGGCAACTTGCTCATGCTTAGAACAGCATTTCTTTATGAGCATTTTTAATCGTTTTCAGATGTTTTTAGATCTTAGGAGTGATTAACTTTATTCAGCAGACATGAGTAAGTGCTTCTGTTCAAAAAGCTTGTAAATTTTTGCCAGCTATGGCACTTGGTCTAATAAAAGTTAATTTTTTCCTACAAACTTTGCCTCTTACTTACTTAAACAAAAGCAGTATCACAAGCTCTACAAGTAAAATATTTATCTGTGAAAGAAGTAGTAATTTTGAAGTTTATAGACCAATCATATACTGTCCTCAGTTTCTCTAACAGTAATCCAAACTGAAGTAAATTCAGATTCACAGAAGAAATCAGGTTCTAATCTTGGTTGCAGTGCAGTACAGCTTCTATGACTAAAACTACGATCCTCCAAACCACACTTCTCGGCCAGTTATGCTGCTGGCATGGTGCCTCCTTTTTTCACTAGAAATTTCCCTATTCTGTTTCCACACAGACCCAAATACTTCATCTACACCAGAAAACTTACCTAAGAACACGGGCTGAAGCAATTGCAATCCGCTATCCTTACTATTCAATCAAGACCACATTCATGTTTCTGGCTCATGCCTAGTAGCATTTTTCAGAAAACTAGTTCAGGGAAGAGAAGAGGAGGAGAAAGAGCTGAGATGCACAGTTGTAGCATGAAAACTTGCCCTGCAAGCCAAAGCACAGCTCTTGAACTGCTTTACCTACTAGTACAGAAGTATCCTGAAAAGACATATTCTTTACAGGAATGGTATAGTATATAGTAGTCTTCTCTTGCCCTGGTCTTCCTGGCAAACAAGCATACCTTCTTTTTACTTAAGAGACTAATCCAATGTCTAATACTCAGCCACTTGAGCTCCACAAAAATGTCACTCCCTCATATCATTCTCTTCATGTAAAATTTTAGTTCAGATGATAAGTTGAAATTGAGTTAAAGAGAAATATAAATCTTCACACCCAAGTCGTTTACATTTTATATAATTACAGCAATATTAAAATACATATATATACATTAGCTAAACCCTATCTCATAATGGGTTATCCAATATTCCATAAATATTCAGCTCACATTGCTATAAGCTCCAGAAGAGTGCAGTAATTTTCACCATTAGCGTCTATGACTCTGTTGTCCTAAGAGTGTCCAGGGCTGCATACTTGAGATTTGAGAGCCAGAACATATTTTGAGCTCTTAATACCAGAAAAAAGAAAAAAAAACTTTTTTTTTTTTTGGTTCATACAGTGACTGAGTGCAGGAACTACTGCCATCTTCAACTTGAACAGAATAAAATACTAACGTACTAGAATGTTTTTCACAAAATCACAGAATGCTTGAGATTTGAAGGGACATCTGCAGAACACCTAGGCCAGTCTCCTTGCTCAAGTAGGGGTCCCCTTGCTCGAGTAGGGTCACTTACCTGTTGGTATCATTGCTATGATGCAGCAAGTTACCTGTTTACTAAACTGACAAAGTAATATGGTCCTTTTATTCCCATATTCACATACTTTCATTAAGCAATGGTACATGGAAAAGCAGCCATTGCTTGCACTGTTAAGCACCTTCTCCCACACTCTGAAATCCAAGCTTAAGAGATATTACAGTATTTAAATACAGTAATTTTATCTAGGTCTCCTTATTTCAGACTAATGAATATATGCATTTGAAATATATATTAACGAATTAGTTTACTGTCAGAAGAAACTGTAGAAGTGACATTATGCTTTTAGTGATGTAGTTTACAACCTGACCCCTGATTTTCATGATTCTTAACAAGACAATCCCAGTAACCTGATGTAATCATAAATTGGGATCACTGGAAGATACTATCTTATATTTTGAACTCTGTATTTCCATTGTAAGTGCCAGATATGTTTTTCAAGTCGTGTATGTGGATTTAGTCTCTGTGACAACAAACAATTAATGAACAAACATAGTGAAAAGGAAATTTAGTAGCTCCACCTGCCCATTTCACAGACTGAGCACAAATCATTCTGCTTCCTCTACAAAAACCTAAACCTCACCCACCAAGATAACAGTAACAAAAGCTTATCTTTTAGTAAAATTTTTCAGTACACTGTCCATTTATCTACCACTGCCATGGATTTTGAAGAGTTAAATCTCGTCAGTGTCGTTATTAATTTTGTTTTCATTAGGTGCAATTTTCCTTTCTCTCCCAATTTACTAATTCCTGGCATGACTCTGTTTCCATATTCAGTAACTAATACATCATTAATTGTTGATGACCGCATCACAACAATGGTACTCTCCTCACTTTAAGATTCTTTCTACGTGTCCATGTGTAACATCTCTAAATACTCCTAGCACTAACAGCTCATTCTTTGCTGCAAGCTTGAATGTGGTCTCATTGCAATTAAAACAGCATTGAAAGGAGGTCATTTAAGAGTTTCTTGTAAAACATTCATAACTAAAAACATTTCACAAGACAAAATAAACCTCCTAGATAAGCACAGTTGAGAAAGGACAATCCCTGAAAGCAATGTTACACATACACTAACAAATAGCTTTGTAACTTCTCAGGAATCACAAATTAATAGACAAGAGCAAGCAAATGAATTTGTATTACATTAAATGAGTTGATTATACCAAGAGATAAAGAGCTCTCACTTTCCCCCACCCCAAAAAAATACACATGTATAAAGACAGCCACACAGAGGAATGTGGTAGGGGCTCAGATTCATGTTCTTTACAGTTGAGACATGAATTTTCTTTCCTACTGTATTTCCATAAAACTATTCATCCCAAAAAGCAGAAAATAAATATGAAAATATCACAGTTTAAATGGTAAAAAGTATGCATGTACTTTTGCTAGTATTATGTTATATTAATTAAGGTGGTTAAGACACTTTCACGTTAGTGCACTAGCAAAATAATAGTCATAAATATATATACATAGGTGTTGCTATTACCTATATAATAATAATAATAATAATAATAATAATAAACTGAATTTAATCACGTAGCCGTACTATATGTAGCCAAACAGTTCATATGCAAATCAAGTGTCTCATAGTCTAGGTCTGACATGCAAAGACCGTGAACTGTAACAGGTAAGGAAGACAAATGGAGTTAATATTAACATTAGCTACACTGGTTGGGATACTGGAATTTTCTCTCTAGCTCTTCCTGCTTTTTACAGAGCCTTATTCATAATAATATCATTTTCCCTCCTTTATCTCTTTTTTTTTTACTTTTTTTTTTTTTTTTAGGAAGAGATTTCTTGTGATCCTTTAACAGAACTCATGCATAGTGTCTTCTATGTGTCTAAACACAAATACTCTTTCCACACCACTCTGTGCTCTTGTTGCCTCAGGCACACACACCAGGCAAATGTCATGGTAAGGTAGCTACCTATAAAATAAGTCTAGTAAGTAAAGTAAAATGAGGTTTTCAAATTTAGCATTTTGAATGCATGGAAGCTCAGCCCAACAGCTCAAGTTTGTATAAACCACAAGTGTTGGAGATAGTTCGGTAAGCAAAAATTGACAGATTGTTTTGGATTTGTAGCACACTTCATTAGCACAGCTTACAACATGAGAGATTTTACATCACGGTGCCGTGTATTTTGATCTCCAGGGAAAGCAACCAAGAGAAAAAAAAAAAAAAGAGAGAGAGAATTAAGAAATTTGAAAAAAAAAAAAAAGAGAGAGAGAGAATTAAGAAATTTGTGCAGGATCTAGAATCAAGTTTCCACAAGAACCTAGTGTTGGTCCTAAGATGGAGACTTGAACCAGAATAGCCTTCCACTCCTTAAAAAACATGTCCCTGTTAAATCTGCTTCCTGCTAGTTCCTACATATTGCATAAAACAACATGAGTAACAACAACAATATAGTACACTCTGAAAAAATTGATAATGGATTCATTATAATTCTGATCATATGCTATCATGTCTTATAAAATTCACGCAGACAACATTACTAAAGCTGTAAGTCAAAAGGACAACTCATATAGTGACTGGTTCTCCTTGGAAAACTGCCTAAGTTCATTTTGTGTTGTGTAAGCTTGTTGCCTGAAAGGTTAGGTATGATGTGATGATTAGATATTTGACCCTTCCAAGCTGCTATTATCAAACACATGACTTACTTACTTACTTAAACAAATATTAATAAAACTAATTAATATGTTTTGTAGTTCATTCTTTCCTGCTTGAGGCGTAGTCATCTAAGGTTGCCCAGATCTAAGGTACTTGCTGACAGCTGTTTTCCTTGAATGTTTCATTTACTTCAGTAGATATTTAAGTTTACCAAAATCCTACATCATATAAAAATAACAACAACAAAAAACTATACTGCCTGACATCTTCTCTTGATGTTCCCTTTATGCTTAATAGCCTCTGTGCGATCTGGAAAACTGCACAGCACATATTGTTTTTAACAGCTGTATTAAAAAAAATGGTATTTGACCAAAAACTGTGTTAAATACATTACACTCCATTTTCTTCCTGTATTTTCTTCTTCACCATAATGAAATCATGGACCATATATAAGTCAGAATATACACATTTAAAATAATTATTGAATGCCATATGTAGCCCTGGTAGAAGAGAAAAAAATCATTTACACTTCATTGTTCATGTTATCAAAGGACTATAAATAGTCTAATTTTACAGGAAAGGAGATAGGCATCTTGATGGCATCCAAGAACCTAATGCCACAGAATAATAGTTACAGAGACATGTTGAAACTCAGCTTTCTACCAAACCTACGCATACTCTTATAGGTACCATTTTCCTGTATTGCTACAGCGATTAATAACATTTAGATAAGAGACCATAGCATAAGACCGATATATTACTCCAATTTTAGTAGCCTAGGTTTATTTTTACTGGCAGCATTAATTAAAACAATGCTCCATACTTGATGTTTAAAATGGCAATGCACTTGTTAAAAGATTAGTTTCTCACATGGTGGTGTCTCAAATTATTTTGGCTGAACATTGCAAGTAGAAAGATTTTGGCTGGAAAAATCTCAAGTTTATAGTAAGAAAAACTCCAGACACAGGTTCATGATTATCTTGCAGTTTTTGCACTGCCTGAAATCTGAGCTACAAGAGAATCTCAGTCATTTCTACGATTTCAAATAATTTAATTTTATGAAATAATACACTTTTCAATACATGTATTTTAATTCAATTTCAAACAATGGTAAGTTGGAATTCTGGAAGCTATAATACCAACTGGTGAGCTTGGGGTTTTGTGGGGACTTATGTGTGATTTTGTTTTAGGAAGTTTGGAAGAAGGGTCTTTTGCATGTATCTTATCTCTATCATAGGATATACTGACGGTGAAGTACATTCTTCTGAAAAGTTTGGGGTTTATTTTGTTTGCTTTTGCCAAGGCTTTCTATATGCTTTTATGATTAGAAACAAGAAACTGGAATTTGGATGAGGGACAATCCCGCAG
Source organism: Tinamus guttatus (assembly GCF_000705375.1). Next base: position 622,251 of record NW_010585073.1, on the reverse strand, counting down.
CCAGAGGGATGTCTTTTTGCTGATCACATTAAATCTATCCTGATTTAGCCAAGCTATAAATATTTGAAAACTGCCAGACATTATTAGTGGCCTACTACTCTCATCTTTGAATAGTTCATCTGCACAGAATATGATCCTTCAAGGAGGATCCTACAGAACTGACACAGATATATCATTCATATGGGAGATTTCACAAATCACTACTATAATACCCATAGCCTTCAGAATGCAAAATTAGTCTGCAATCCAGGAAGAAATCAAGATTACTTGCCTCAGATTTTCTACTAAAAAAGTAATAAATCTGTCCACATCACAACCTAATACTGAATGAGTAGTTACAAGATGCAAGTAGAATAGAGGATTCGCCACACACACCTATGTTGTAAAATAGCTTCACTCTTCCATTCATTGGATCCAGGTTGTGACTATGCACACTGTTTATTCCCAGAGTCTGTTTTTGAAATGACCTAACTTTTTCTTCCTAAATAAAGAGCAGGGACCATTTCTGGAAACCGTTCAGTCCAAGGACTCTCCACAATAAGCAGTGGGCAAACCTGGGTTAGGTTACATGGTCCTCCAGCACTATACCAGTAAGCTTTGAATCTTCAGGCACCCACCTAGGTCTTTACTGAGATTCATGCAAAATATACTAAAAATATAAAAATACAACTCTCAAAGACTAAGACACACTCTTATATGAGATTCTCTGGGAAAAAAAAAAATTAGCAATATCTTGGAGCAAAAGTGGTCCAAGGCACAAGCTATCTACTGCGGGCATGACCAGACTATTTCAGAAGTGGTTAAAGAAGAAGCTTCAGAAGAAGCCTGAGTAATACTGACACAAATCACTCTGTACCATCTGAGCTGGGGCACTATTACTTTTCCTTTGTTTACAAGAATCTGGCAATTCAATAACAGCCATGATGATTGAGTAAAGATTGAGTAATGTGATGCCCATCCATTTAAAACCCTGACAATGCTTATAACATGACAATTGTGAAATTAAGGTCCAGTTTTCAAAACTGGACCTGTATCTCAATCTTTACTGCTAAGATTTGCCTTTACAAATACCTAGCCCCAGAGACCATTGGAAAAGTCTGAAGCAAGGAAGATTTATCCTTATTAGAGGAAGAACAAGTTAGGCAACATCTACACAAATTGGATAGGCACAAGTCCATGGGGCCTGATGGAATGGACCCACAAGTGCTGAGGGAACTGCCCAATGTCATTCCAAGGATAATTTTGATTATGTTTGAAAGGTCATAACAGTCAAGGATGTTCCTGAGGACTGAAGAAAGCAAACATCACTCCTGTCTTTGAAAAGGATAAGAAAAAGGATCTGAACAACTGCAGCTTCACCTTGATCCCTGGGCGGGCAATGGGCCAAATCCTCCTAGAAACTATTTCCAAACATATGAGAGACAAAAAGGTAACTGAGAACAGTCATTATGAACTTCTGAAGGGGAAATTTTGCCTGAGAAACCTTTTACCTTTCTAGTTGAAATGACTGGCTTCACGATGCAGAGGAGAGCAGATAATTTTGCTTACTTTAGCTTTAGCAAGGCTTGACACTGTCTCTCATAACATCCTTAGTGACAGGCTGATGGAATACAAACTAGATGTGGGAAGGTGCACCGAAAACAATCTTAAAGGGCTGTGACCAGCAGCATAGATTCTCACCTGTCATTAGTGGGGTCTCCCAGGCGCCAATGATGTTTAGCATATTCATTAATGACTTGGATGATGCAACAGAGTTCAAACTCAGTTTTTCAACAACACAAAGCTGTAAAGTTGATGGATTTGCTGCTATTTATAAGGAACTGGACAGTCTGGAGAAGGAGAATAACATGAATCTTATAGGTTCAGCAAAGGGAAATGTAAAGTCTTGCACCTAAAGAGCAATAAGCCCATGTCCATGGTGAGAGGATTAGCCAGCTCAGTAATGCATTTCAGGACCTCTTGGTCCTAGCAGCCACCAAATTGAACAGGATGCAACACTGTGTCTCACATTGTGTCTAGCAATGCAGACCATCAACCTGCTGGGCTGCATTAGGAAGAGCATTTACAGCAGGTCAAGCGAGGTGATCCTTCCCCTCTACCAAGGACTGATGAGACTACTGCTGTAGTGCTGGGTCCAGTTCAGGACTCTCCAGTAGAAGAGGGACACGACGGTGCAAACACTGACAGTTTTCACGGGCAGGCTGTGGAGTCTCCATGTTTGGTGGTCCTGAGAAAGCCATTCTAGCTGACCCCTGCCTCGACTAGATGATCTCCAGACCTCCTTCCTATCTACTTCAATGATTTTGTGATTCTGTGACTGAAATAACAGTTTCTAGAGGTCTTGTTGAAAAACTTGAAAATGGTATCACTTTTTACAAAGTTAAAACCTCAAACTGTGAACGGTCTATACAGTAATACGCTACAAGAATGCTTTTCCCCTTTGGTATACAGAAATGACAGTAAAAGAGATAGTACAGCAAAGGGGAACTTTTTCAGTTCTGTTAGTGATATTGGACTGCAAGCCAGGAAAGACAGACTGAGGTGAAATGGAGAACTGCAGACCTTGCAAGTGATTTGGGGAAAAACTTCCAGATGAATATATGCAAGCCTATGCTAAAACTCTCGGGGAAAGATCTGATTCTGGAAATTTTTTAACCTTTAATGTGTGACTGCACAACTTTAAAGTTCATGCTATATTTTTATATATGTGTACTTTTATGTTTGTGTGTGTGTGTATTTATATATTAATAGTGTTGCATGGTGTAATACTGCAGAATGTACAAGTTCTTATTGAGGTTAAACTTATGCAAGTGATTCTTGGTTTAGAAACAATTTTATGAATTAATACAGCTATGTCTATATGGTTTATTACAAGCAAAAATATTCAAAGACTTTTCCTGCTCAGAAATGGATGGGCACAAAATAATTGAGACAGAAGCAAACATGGTTAAATAGCTTTAGATCCAGGAACGGTTTATAATCTGTTTCATTGAAGATCTTCCATATATTTGCCTATGATAAACCATGTTAGCATATCGTGTTTTCTTACAGATGGCTTCAGAAATTATTGAGTACTCACAGGAGTCCAATCCTTTGATTACTGAGACTTTGTAGTAAATTTTTATATTTATGTGATTTAATATTTTCTGTTCCTATACCGTAGCAAATTTCATTTTGCCAAAGCACGTTATTCAAAATTAAGGTTGAGGAGTAAATCCTCAAAAGTCAAAAAAAGAATGAATTTGTGTATGCTTGAGATTATATAGCTAAGCAGTGTTGCTCCCACTCTGTCTTGTATTCTTAGTGTAATAGGTGCTGAAATGGAATCACTTAATTTTGCCAGATATATAAGCTTTGTGGCTAAGCAGAAAGTCAACTAGTGGACTTAAAGGACTATTGGAACTTAAACTACTGGGCTAAGCACTGCTTTTCGGCTAAAACTCTCTCGTGAGGAAGAGGAAAAGAAAAGCTATCCTTTTAAAAGGATGATAATATCACAAAATCATGACAGCGATTTCAGAAAAGTACAGATGGCCCAAATTAAATATTAATTGAAATAAAAACAATTATGAAATAGTATATTTACAGAGTTTAGTCAGTATATCTCCCTGTGATACTTCAATAAGTGATCATGATAGAAGCTTTCACATTAATTATGACTACTTCCTTAATGAAGTACAAAAATGCTTGTGTAATCTGATTCAGTTTATTGAATTAGGTTATAGTTTATAAATCTAAAAATAGGATTTTGTTGGTTACTTATATAATATGTTAGCTCATTCTGAATAGATAAAAAGCATATCATAGTATAATATCAGTGGAAAACAGTATATAGGCAGGTTAAAAATTATGAAATGCCAAAGAGCAAGCACTGTAACCTGGCATACATTTTTAAAAGAAGTTACAGACACACAGTGTTATTAATGTATATATTTTTAACCATCACAGCACCTCAAAATTTGTGCACTACATAAAATAAATAACTAATAATTTTACATCTCAAATTTAGCATATAACTCAAACTTTTAATTTCTAGACCCTGAAACTCTGTTATAATTCAAATCAATTCATTGAGACAAGGCAAATAGTTTCTTAAGACTTTACAGGAATGAGGCTGTAGCTGGAAAATACTTCAAACTACAGAGTTTCTTGATAAGATCTATATAATGGAGATATAATAACAATGATTATATTTTATTCATTCTCTTTCACTTCTGCCTAATAAAATATCAAATAACTATAAATCAATGAAAATGAAATTATTTCATTATGAGATTAATCTCTCTTTAAACACCAAATAAGTCCAGCTTCTATTTTAGAAGAAACATTGCCACACTTTATCTGCATCTGTGAACTCCATTTGTCCTATTTTTATTGATTCAGGCCACGGTGTAAGAGAGAAAACAAGGATGAGATTAGAAACAACATCTTCAAATCAGCACTTAAAAGGAGACAAAAAAGGAAAGAACAGAACAAGGGTATATAATACAGGAAACTAGTTATAATTCAAACACATGTGAATGTTTCAGACAAGCCATACACTTCTCTGAAGCCTTTATACTTCTAAACTGAAAAAAAGAAATAATAATAATAAAAAAGATGGTTGGTTATAAAATGTGGAGAAAAAAGTGCCTTGTATTTAAACAAATCTTTCCAAGGTAATAATAATATCAACAACAGCAATAATAACAAGTGAGATTAATTTAAGATTAATTTAATGCAATAAAATTAAATGTGCAAAGTGCTTTGAAATCACTGGACAATGGAAAAACAATGCATATGAAAAGTAGTATTCCTATCATGTCCCTTATTTGTTATTTCAAAAAGCACTTTATATTCATTTTTCATCTCTGAGAAAAAAAATGCAATTCCTGAAATAAGTATGAAGTTTTGGTAGTCTTTTCAGCATCCTAGATGACACACTCAGTAGGCCACTTTGCAGAAGAATCAAGCTAGGAACTTTACAAAACAGTTTCAAAATCTGAAATACCTGCTTAAGCCTAACATTAAATATTCTTAATTGAAAAGTGAAAAGAATTGCTGCTGAAGTTCATATAAAAATAACAAATGTTTTGCACGTCATATAATAACTATGGACATAAACAATGCAGAGCACAATGTGTATGTCAAACTAAATTCACAAAGTGCAGCATTTCTCTTTTGATTACTTACAATTATCTGCCATTCCAAAGTTTAGACAGCTTTTTCGGTCTACAAAACACATTAGCAAAAAAAAAAAAAAAAAAAAAAAAATCTGCAACAAATCTAGCTGTAGAGAAATGAGGATCTAATTTAACTGTGATGAGCAACTCAGATTCGGCAGGGCTTGAAAGCATGACTCAGAGAAGCCTGAAAAATCAGTATACCTACCTGAATCCTCACAAAATTCCTCCTTCTTCTGCTGACTATATCTCTAGCTTCATTTGTAACAACACCAGCAGTTTTTTTCTCTAGACATTCTCCATTTTCTTCTGTTTCACATCTCTCATTTTGTCACACCTTCAAATGCCCTACATTCAATTTAATAAGCATGAGACAATTGCTCATCAGCTGGTCAGTCTGTTCCCAAAGTCGGGAACACTCTGTAAATTGACCCTAATGAAAAACAGTCCTGAGATGAGCAATTGCAAGTAACCTTTATGATCTGGTGATAAAATGAGCGGAGTATCACCCAAAAAGGCAATCCTGTCTTCTTCAACTTACGCATCCAAGCAGTGTTTGGCCTGTTATTGCTATTTTTCCCCTTTTCTTCTTCTTCTGTCACTCTCCTGAGACTGTGTTTACCTAGTCCCCAGAGCGGTCTCCAAGGCACATCCCTTCCGTGTGACAAGGTAACATTCCTGAATGGAACCTCAGAGAATGTATGTTCGAGAGATCCTTAAATTACAAATAGTTATGAAATTCCCATGAGCAAATCTCAGCATATGGTTCTGTAGCAAGAGTATCTGCATGCAGAAGCAGCACATTCCAAAATGGCAACCTCCTTTTGAAACCAAGATTTCCACATTTAGATGTATTGCTACCTCTGTATATGCAGCAGATTTAGTTTCTTGGTAACAAGAAAATTTTCAGGTAAAATTCGAACATTAAATCATAGTACCATACCCTTGATATGCCTCGCATCTTCAGATCTCTATTACTGCAAGAACATGAACTAGCACATAAATAAATTCTTTGAGATTGAAACTAAGGCAGAGCCAGACTCTCCTTATTGCTTCCCAGTTGCAGGACAAGATGCATTGAGCACAAACTCAAATACAGGAATACAAGTCCTCTCTCAGCCTTCTCCAGGCTGAACAGGCCCAGCTCCCTCAGCCTTTCCTCATAGGGCAGATGTTCCAGGCCCCTGATCATCCTCATAGCCAGACTCCCTCCAGTAGTTCCAGTAGTACTGGAGTAGTACTCTTGTACTGTATGCCTCTTGCACTGTATATCTCTCTATAAAATGATGCAAAGACTGCCATACAGCCCTGACCTGAAGATCCTTCACTCTGCTGAGCCATACACCATGGAACCCTGTTATCTCAGAACTTCTTTCTATTAGTATCACTGTTCCGCTCTGCTTGGGAGTCTCACCCCACTAAAAAGGCTCACTCTTCTTCTTGTGGCAAGCCATGCATTGTGAAACCACTTCAATTTAATAGCTATTATTTCACTTACTTAAACCTTTCCTCTTCTACAAGGGACCTTAAAAGCATGATCAACCCAATAATACTCTATGAATTACAATCTTATATATCTATTGTCTTTCTTTCTTTTTTTAAATTTTTTATCACCATTTTGAAAGCTTCCTACATTCATTTTTGTGGACTGATATTCTAAGAAACTGGATCTGCAGTTCTTGAACTGTATTATTTATGATTAACTCATGACCAGCTTTAAAGGACTAGAGAGGAATAGGATATTTAAAGTATTAGTTTTGTTTTTAAGCTGTTCCTTATAGTAAAAAAAGAAGAAAAAAAGCATAAAAACAGAAGATATTAAAAGGGATCGGCTTTTATATACTATCTGTAAGACAAAACTCAAAAATGATTCCTTTATAAAGGAGAGGTTTTTCTTCTGTCTTCCTTTTCTTTGCTTGCTTATTTCTCTGTGACTTCTTTCATGTCATCTCCTTTCTACTTCTCACCTGCATATTTTCTTTGATATTTCCCTGTCTTATTTCTCCCAAATAATTTCCCTTTGCATCTGCACTTTTTGATCTCTTGCACATAAACACCAGTGCTTGTTCCCTATAAAAGCTTTCATTCTTTCCCT
>NW_010585073.1:603874-614979 GCF_000705375.1 Tinamus guttatus | reverse complement strand
CCTACACAGACCCTATCTCCCATTCTCATGTTCCTTTCCCTTCTGCACCAAATATATTTATTAGATTTTATTAGATAGCCTTTTCTGCAAGGCTTTTTTTTTTTTAATTTCTGATTCATTTTTGTTTTGCTGGTCACACCAGCCCAGGCTATCACTGTGACCCTTGCTTGCCTGGCACTCTGCCTGCATGCACACCTATGCATTCAAACCCCTCTCTCCTTCCCTCAGCTTACTTTATAACTCTGTCACTAACTTAGTTCTCTGACTTTTCTTCATATTGTCTCTACTCTTGATCTTTAGCCTCTAGAAAAACATTAAGCCGCCAATAAACCTGCCCTGATTATGTTGGTATCACTATGTAAAACAGTTCTCTGTCTCTAAGTCTCTCTGTCTCTGTCCCCCTAAGAAGGGAACTGGCTCCCTTGTGTCCACACAGCCAAACTCTCTTCCCTTCCTCTCTCCTCCAGGCACTTCCACTCAAACTTCCAGCAGTCTCTCGAATGAAATATTCCCTGAACTGTGCATCATTTTGGAGGCATTAGTCAGCTACGACCAAATCCATGCCAAGCTCATACTCAAGTACTCAAGTATTTGAACATCCATTCACCCCTCTGTCTGCATGATCCAGCAATTCTGTCCTCCATGTGGATCTGTAAGGGTTATTATCCCTCTTTGCCTTAAGAAACATATGTGGTAGAGACTAAGTTGTCTGGGGAAGAAGCTCAGATCAGCTTTGCTGAAGCGAACAGGAGATTTTAAATAGTTTGTAACCTGAAGAGCTAGAATGCCGCACCAGAGTCAAGAGCCGATCTGTGGGTTCCCTCATCTTTTGGTGCCTCTATTCACCACTTTTTTGCAACTTAGTCCCTCATAATTTAAGTGACTCTATGTGTAGGAGTAAGCAACTATACAACAGTAAAACAGTTACTTTCAAAAGAAAATAAGAGTCTGAGAAACAGATTGTTACTGGACTGCACATGAGTATAAGGCCTCAGGAGACATATCAAAAAAAGAATTTGAGGATGAAAAATTAAGAAAGACGTGTGTGTAGCACAGAGTTATTTTAGCTAATGCAGTTTCTTCAGGCAACTGTACTCATGATGACATTATCTAATCAAGCAAAGGAGCAAAAAATTGTAAGATATTTGAGCTTTTAAAAATGAATGTGGAGGTCACTATTTAATGGTAGATAAGCTAATTCATGCTCTGACAGGTTTTGTGTTTAAGAAGAGCAAGTAGAGAGAAAAAACAATGTAAAGGATTACTACTTGCTCAGTTACTTGTATTTTAACATGTTGAGCTGCTAAAATTTCCATTATGTACAATAGGTTCATGCAGTAAACGTTATACCCCACATTGCAGAACTCATTTGTGGTACGCGGATGCTTTCATTTAGGCGGCTAATTTATGAGCAAAGTGGGCACCAGTCAACTATGCATAAGAAGGCAAATGTCAGCCAAGACGTTTCTAGCAGTCCTACCTGTTGGCGGGATGATTCCAGGAGACATGAGGCCAGGGACAGAATGTGGCATGATGTGGGAATTCTCTGGGGAGGTGACACTCTGAGTCCTCTTAGGAGGCCTTCCAGGTCTCGAACTGAAACAAACAAACAAAAAAATTTTACAATTAAGCTGTTGTCTTACACATCATTTCAAAGTTGTTTCAAGTGGTAACATGGACTGTAAATAAATTTGTTTCAAGGACGGTTGCTTTTGCAGTTAGATGTAATAGACTTCCATCACTAATTAGATTACATGCTGAATTCATTTTCCTCATTGAAGATCAGCCGCTCTTGATGCATAATTCATAGCCTGCACCTCGTTACCTGCTTCTTCATATTAATATCTATACACAGTTTGAATTGCCTCGTTTGCATATGCTAAAGTTCTGCATGCAGCCTTCAGCACGAAAATTATGCACTAACTTGTAATAATTATTACAGTCAGCCTGCTATTGATTTATGAGACTTTTAAAAACCAAATATGTGTAGTACTTGTAATGAATGATATTTTAAGGTTCTTCAGGAAATTAAAAGGCAATGGCTGCCTAAGGAAATGTTCTGCTTGTTTGATTTAATACTACAGTTAGCTGGGAGGTGGAATGAAAGAGTGATTCAGACCTATAGCACATTTTTCGATGATATGTTTTATTACTTCACACTGCTAGCCTGATATCTAGATGATAAATGACAATACATATCTAATGTGTGAAAAGGTCTTGCAATTTCTTTATTTTTTGTCATTTAAAAGATAAGTCAAGTTATCATTTAACCCTTATTCTATTTAAAGTGAAAATCTCACTAAGCCACCTTACTTTAAATATACTACTTTATGTCAGAAAGGACTCCGAATTATTTGTAAGATACTGTTGAGCAACTACCATCACAGCAACTTACATTTGCCCAGTAAGGATAATTAAAGGGCTCCAGGTTTAAAGACTCCTTGTCTGTTAAATGCTCACATACACAACTTTCCATCTCCTGGACTGTGTAAGTAGCATACAAATTAGATACAGATTACAATGAAAATACTTATTACCCACTAAATGCAAATACGTATCTGCTACATATAGTGCATATCCAAAGGTTTGTATTCTTCTCTTCGGATCCTAGGACAGTTTTATTGCAATATCCCAATAACTTATTAGTTAGGGGGCATTTTGGAATGATTTCTCATAAAGGTGATGTACTGTTCTAACACTGCAGTGTTAACCTATGCTGTGCCAAAATCTCGAGATTTCTTACCCAATTTACCCAAACAAGAAAGAAAGAAAGAAAAAGACAATGATCAAAGATTTTGTTCCTTACATCCTTAGACTAACAAAACTCCGATCAAGTATAACAGGATTTTTACCTATGCTGGGATTGCAGAAGGAGGCCGATAATAAAATGATTACTTTTCCTGTACATGTTTTCAGAAACAGAAAGAGGGGTTTTTTTTTTTTCAACTTCTACAACCTATCTTTAATAAACCAAAAACAATCAAAGTACAGGCCATTTTCTTGGAATTTAATGACTAAAGGCATTGAGTCATTAACCTTAACTGATCATTAATTCCCAACTTAATGTCCTGAGTTGAGGTCATTATTAATATTATAAGCTTGATAATTTTTTGATTTAGTTTGACATTTTTGGCCTTTAATACAAACAAAATCCTTGTATGTGGGCAACTACAAAAAAAAAAGAATTGTACAAAAACAATATCATCTAATGCTGGCACATACTTAGACATCACAAGACCAAATCAAATGTCTTTCTCTTTCCTTTGAAATTTCTTTTGTGATTTACAATAAAAATAAGCATACCATGAATACACATAAAACTGATAAAAATTATGCACAAAAATAATCTGATTTAAATGGAGTGCTTCTAATATATTCACCCACTAAAAAATCTGTAGGAAAATACTTTCATGGCTTTACTTAAATACTTGTGATGATGCACTGTTCCCAAATCACAGCTAGGAAACGAGTATGAAAGTGTGAGACAACAAAAGAAAAAGCATAAGCAGGCTGCTGTATTGTAATTCACAACACACCAGTGGCTTACAAGTCTTTAAAAACCAACACGTTCACTCCTGCAAAGATTCACTTTAATGCATTAGTGCTTAATACCAAATATAGGCAGGGCAAAGTCAGGCTTCTGTCTTAGAACACAGGTTTGGTGGATGTATCCAAACAGAAAAAAACAAAAGCCCAAGAGACAACACCCATGGACTGAATCAGTCAAAAATGTCAAGTAGCCCAGTAAAGGTAAGTGATGCTGCACTATCTATCGCCCAACTCACTTTCCACTGGTTTCCTTCTACAGCTGAGTTGATTGTGCTCTTCTCTATGAAAACACAGTGGCAGTCAAAGCTATAAAGGAGCTCCGTAACACAGTTTTACTAAATGCTTTCATTAAAATGTTCAAAACTCCCAATTCAAACCTCAGTAACAGTATTCAAATGAAATTTCTGACAAGTCCTTTTATCTGGATAGAATTTTTAAAATACAAAGTAAAGTGACCAAATCAAACTTACTATAAAAAGGCCTTTATCTATTTAAAGAATGCTTGATACTTATGAAAAGGTAGGAAACCTTGCAAGCATTTGCAAGAATTACTTTTGGAAGTAGGGACTCCTAATTTAGGGTCACAGCAGACTATGCATTATGGAGCTAAAATGAACAAATTATTGTTTAAATTAAACATACACTGATTTTCTCTAACAATTGATTATGTAATAATAATTGCCTTAAATGGTTACTTATATAATGTACTTGTTAATAAAATTCCTAAATTGAAATATTTCCATTTTTATAGAAACTGTTTCCAAACAACGGAAGACAGAACAAGAGAATTCTTATCAACAGAAGGTGGTAAGAATTTCAAGAATTTTGGATAAATCATTATGAAAGCTGTGAAAAACTGAAATGTAAAAATTATTTTTTACAAGTAATCGTTCTGATTTTAGCTTGAAAATTTGCACATTGTTTTTTAATCACAATTTTATAGCTATATTACAAAAAACTTTTTTTAAAAAGGTACAAGTTTAAGTATCATAAACTGAATGATAAAAAATATCTTAATGATTTTTTTTCCAGTGATTTTCCCTTAAACTTGCTCCTAGTAATAAACTACATATTTTTATATTAGGACAAACTCACATTCATTCCAAGATAAGAAGCCTGATTCAAGTATTCACACTTTTACTTACTGATAATGCATTTATAATAAAAATTAAAATAATGCATGAAATAAGTATGAGCCTTATATTATATGAGCCCTATAAGTATATGAGCCTTGTATTATAAGCAACATATTAAAAGTATAATATGTCTTTTGCAAAAGATGCATTAAATCATGGAAGCAATGCATGTCATCTTTCTAGCTTATTTAATTCAAGGTGAAGTTACCACTTCCTTATTTACCCATTGGACCACCGAATCTCAAAAAACTCAAAAAGAGCAAGAAGGATTTTCTTCATTTACATCAGCCAACTACATATGCAGGCCACTTTCCAGAAAGACTGAATAAATATATCATTTTTTTTGGTCACATTTCTATTTCATCCCTTTAACTTTCACAAATAATTCAACCCATACTATGGAACAAATATTTTCGTCTATGAAGGTGTATCTGTCTCCTCTACTGTGACTGCCACAGAAGGCACAAGCCACAAGACGGAACGAAGGCACCTTTTCCTAAAACACTGCAGGTTCTCTGAAGGGAAAATAGTGCCTTTTGGTCTTTTGATCAAGATATATTAGTTTTACATCATTCCTGTCTTGCTGAGTCTACACAACAACAGATGGCTGAACTGAAGAATTTAAAACGAACGAATCTGCGCTTATTATCTGAGTAGATGTTGTGGTTTGATTATACTTTCAAAATTGTATACCTCTCCATTTGCATTGTTAAACTACAAGCTTGCTCTCAGAAATCTTTTGATCGTGCAAAACAATTAAAAGCAGACATAATCAGCAGAAGATCTAGTCCCATACAGTCCTGTGGAACAAGGTGAAGCGAAAAAGGGTATGGGTTTATCTTTAATAAAAAAAGAAAAACACAGACTTTTCATTCTGTTCTTTTCACTGTCTGCCAACAGGCAACAACTGGCTTTAAAATTTAAGGTTCTTATTCTTTGCCTTAGACGCACATACCTCCCACTGATTTCTATTAGACTTCAGAGCACAAAGAAAAGTGTTGGTTCCAAAACAGCTTAAATTCTTCATAAGCAGTAGGCACCTCTCAGAGGATGTTATGGATTACTATACGGCAAAATGTATAGCATAATAGCATGCAACACAGCTAAGATGATAGTGCAGTGATGAGATCTTTATTTTTACAGTGCCCTGACTTTGTGAAGGAATTGTGCAAAACTGAACAATGTTTTGTTCTTTAAAATAATTTTTATTCTATACATAAGTTGTTTCAAAAAAGAAAAACTCTGATCAGCTCTAAGTAAAATATCCAAAATATCCAAAACTATTTGCAGGGCCAGTCTTCTATGTTTAGGGTTACACTTTTAATTTTTATCTTGCTGTGAGCTAATTTAGAGCACAAATTATTAGAGGAGGGTGAGGAAGAAGAGTTAGACTCAGGAAATGATAGATAGTAAATGTTCAACGGGCATTTGGCGTATTTATCTAATGTCTTTTTGATGTTCTTAGAACTGCTTACAGCAGCTTTGAATATCGATATCGATTTTAGCTACATCGACACTTCTGCATCTCACTTAGGTACCTATTGAACATCTAAGCTTTATTTCTCCGTTGTTCTACCTCCCCTCAGTCCTTAGAGCCAGCAGACTGCCACAGAGCTTTGGACCTTAAAGCATCAAATAGACTGAATGAAATTTAGGTGAACAACCTCTAGAAATGGTTATTATGGATTGGCAATACAGCGGTTGCTGCAACAGGACTGAGGATGTCTCACCCTGCCACCCTGAGAGAACCTGCTGACTTGGCAGAAGGACGGGAACAACCACATCCACGTCAGGAAATTTCTACTAGACGTGGCCCTTCCGATTCCACGATACCATCCCTGATGCTCTGTGTCATACGTGCAGCCTTCACATTAATAAGGTTTGAGCCAAGGGTGTGTCAATACTGAAAAAGAAAGTCTAGGAAGACTGACTAAACCTTTTGTGTAATTTAATTCCTTTTGCTGGAAAAGACTTGCTTGCCAAGGTAACCTTCATAAATATTTCTAATGCACTGAACTAGCATCTTAAAGGCAAAAAAATGACAACATATCATATGTTGATGTACACTTTATACCTCACTATTTTAAATGTTTCCCCTTCTGTTGCCATTCAAGAACAATGCAAAATAATGTAATTCAAGCATATATCTATTTTGGCAGTTAGTAAAATGAACATTAGAAAACACACCATGTCCTTTTTACTTGCAGCACTAGTATTAAACAATAAAAATCTCAGTGCAATTACCTTGCATTTATTTTTCTTCTCACAGTTAAACAGAAAACGTTCTCACACCATAATTAGTGCTGAACTCATGATATATTAGATAGATTTATTAAGACGGCAAACAATGCTGAAAAAACAGAGTTCTGTTTAAAAAATCTTCACAAAGAATTATACCAATGGTCTTGAAAAGAGTTAGACTGTGCTGTAAGTAATAGAGAAAGCAAACTAATGAAATGTTATTACATTTCAGTGACACCACACTGTACTGCTACTTTTGAATCAAAATGATCAAAAATACATATTTGGCCAGAACTGCAGGGCTAATTTGTCAACAAGACAAATTATTACACCAAACCTGCAAATATATTGCATTCTGTATCCTACTTCAAAGGTATTTATTGCAGTAACACTTGAGCTCTGTTTATTTCTAGAGTACTATGCTCTCAGTAGCTAGAGAAGACCTCATTGCACTATTTTTTTTCCTAACTGACAGGTCCTGCGAGTATCATAACATTTGTATCTTCCTTAGTAATACAGCTCAAACACTGAGTTTCAGCATGATGAAACTCTTGCCACTCAAGACTACAAGAATATATATTACAGCAGCAGTTATCAGCTCTCACTTGACTTCAGAAGTCTCACAATAATCACAATGGAAGGATCTAAGAGAAAGATTCTGCTTTACTGATCATGCAACTTGAATATATGAATGACCCCTAAAGGGCAAGAAAGAAAATAAAACCATTTCGAAATACGAGTGTCACTGGAGTAAATTACAGTATCAGATTAAAATACAGCTGTGAATGTAACATATTAGAGAAACGCGATTGCTGTCCTTGTGAAATTGAGAGCTTTAAGTCCACTATAGAAAAGAGAAAAGCAGATAAGAAATTAATCTAATTCTTTGGGGTAGTAGAATTATGATGTCAGAAGTAAATTAGTCCAAAAAGGCAAGTACTTCATCCAGTTAGCTGAAACACTAGATCTGTCTAAAAGTTGGTAAAACATCTAAGTAAGTTGGCTTTCATAATTATGCAATAAGTATGAAACATAAGCCACCAATGATGACAGCAACACAACTTAGAGTATAAAATAAGTCCGAATGAACAATGAAATGTAAATGTTCAATGAAACTCAGGAGCATATTCAAAATGTGTATTATTAATGGTAAAATTTTACATAAACTTACAAACATGATTTCTGAAAGACTATTCAGAATATCCAACATACGCAAATCATAACACTGGAGATCATGAAGAAACTTATTGAAGAACACTGCCAGTAGTAAAAACAAAACCTTGTATTTATTTGCTCTATTCACAGTGCTAGCTTTACAGAACAACTCTGGCAACTACAAAAGAAAAAAGAAAGGGCAAAAACAGTACCTAAAGCACATGCACCCCACAAATACTCCTGCTGTCAAGTTGTAACAGATGCCCTCTCATTTTGCTCAAGCTTTCAGCATAAGCCGCACCCATGATTTAAACATGCAAGCTCAGTGATTGCTTCTTACTTACAATACTTACTTCTTACTTACAATTACTTACAATAATACTTCTACAATTCACCCACACGAAACAGCAAACTATAACAGAAGCAAACCCTATTTTTTTGCTTTTATCTTTTATTAGTATTTTTCCTCTCAAGAAGCAAACAAATAAACAAAAACCTTCAGGACAATATCTACTATGCTTACATAATAAAAGCATCAAGCAGTCAAGCAGAGGGCTAACAGGTTGGAAAGACAGGTTTGACCCATAATGGCACAAACAAATTTAATTTTACACTTTCATTTAAAAAAAAAGAGTTCCTACTCCATGGTTCTGAGATGATGTAAATATGCCTACTGAAGTCTGCAGATGGCCTGAAACAATGATTTAAATGTATGAACGTTAGATGGAATGAACAGTCCCATTTGAAGCTTTGTCTTCTAAGCATCTGCATTTATATTTATATATATAACTTGCAAGTGTAATTACAAATTTGTCAACATAAATCAGAGAATTGTATGTACAAATGTCCAATTAGACTCAGAGTAGAATTAGCAGATTCCTCTTTTGAACATATATCTAGCCATATACACATAATGTAAGTGAATATTTTTGTTTGGGAATTTTTACTTAGATAGTTTAGCAAAATCACACATGTTATGTTTTCCAGTAGAAAGTACTGGGCAGCAACTGCCATTTTGAGTTAAATAAAAAAGATAGACAAGACAGACGAAAGAAAGAAAGGCAGATGAAAGGCAGAAAGCGATAGAGAGAAAGAAAGAAAAAAAAAGGGAGAAAGAGAAAGAGAGAGAGAGAGAAAGAGAGAGAGAAAGAGAGAGAGAAAGAGAGAGAGACAGGAAGGAAGAGGAAGGAAGGAAGGAAGGAAGGAAGGAAGGAAGGAAGGAAGGAAGGAAGGAAGGAAGGAAGGAAGGAAGGAAGGAAGGAAGGAAGGAAGGAAGGCACATCATAATAAAGAAGACCACTGCTTAAGGGTCACAGAACTGGTGTTCATTGCCAGTCATAATAACTTAAAAATATATAAATATTTCAGTATTGATTTAAACTCAAATAAGAAAAAAATATATATTGTACTATTTGAGGTATTTTGTGAAAATACTGTGATTCTCCTGCCTGTTTGTTAATTAATATTCTACATTAATTCAAAACTGTTGATAATGAAGTTCTATCATAGAAGTGTATCCACTGTAGTATATGAATGCATTCATCACTTAATTGGCCACAATTCGTCGCATGAAATGCTGAAACAAGTGAACTGTCACTTTCTTAATGAAGCTGCCTATATCTTAAACCCTTTGCCCTTTTAAAAACCCTTAATACTCAAAATGAAAAATTTTACTCTGGCTTCTGCCAGAGGCTCTGGTTAATGCTCACTGCCCTCTATTCACCTTATTTTTAATTCTGAATACCCCTCATTAACTATATACTTTCAAAGAAATGCTGGAATCACCTAAATAAAACATTAAAAGTCACTTTTTTAATGTAAATTCAAGAGTCACAATAGTGATATGAAATCCTGAAAACAGAGGATCCTCTCTAACGGCAGAGTTGATGTGATGGGATGATGTTAACACTGCGGTATTCATTGAAATCAAATGTATTTGTAAACTATTCACCCTTTAAATAAGGTGTTTTGCATTTGTATATTTGTATAAATACAACTTCACAGCTGTTTCTGCTAGATAAGTCCTGGCATTAAAAAGACAGACTTCTCCAAACAGATGATAATATAAAGAATATTTTAGGGTCACAGTGGGTAGTTCTGCACAAGTAACACTGTTGGAATGAGTAATATCTATGAATGAGGGCACTTCTATAGGATCACAGTAAGAATATCCTAAACTCAAAGTTAATGAGTCTGCACATCATTAGTTTAATTGTTTGCTTATTAGTTTTAGACTGAAAATTGTTTGGGGCAGAAACCAGCTATCAGCTACAAACTAGGGATGAGTTTTTTCAACACCTAGCAGTGCTCTAATCACTTAAGCTTTCTGTGAACCAAGAGATACAAGAGATCTGTTTCACTAATGCTCGTGGTATCCTCATTGCACTTTCACAGCAGAGCAAGCTATGGAAGAAATAAATTCCCAATCTCTAATCTACATACCCAGTCCCTAAAAAATCTCCTAATTTTAAATTTGAAAGCCCAGAGTATGCTGCAGCACTCCAGCCTTCTAAGTCTAGATGCAGTCTTTCTTCATCTTCCTCAGTCTTTCAATCGTTTATTTACCATCATTAAAAATCTGAAAGTCATGAGTGCATTTCTGTACAGGCTACAAATCGACAAATCTGTATTAAAATATATCACCCTAACTCTTTAGTCAGTATTTGTAGGTACATTGTTTGCTCATCTGAAAAAGAGCCAGTGCTCAAAGCCGTACCCCAACGATCTTATGTAAAGTTAACCCTATCAGAAATACACGCTCTAACACATTACCCCAGGGAATGACTGAAAAGATCATCAGTTATTTATGTTAGGTGGAATAAATAGTAATTTTTTAGATCAAAGAGCTGAGAAATGTAACAACTTTCAGTAAGATATTTCTAGTTATTATTTCTGTTTCCGTGTAATTCTAATAGTTCCATTTGTTTAAAGCTGTATAAAGCACAATTAAATAGGAAGATATTAATAAGACCATATATTGTATACAAAAACAGCACCTATTTTACAGGAAGACATAAATCCATA
>NW_010585073.1:469058-596634 GCF_000705375.1 Tinamus guttatus | reverse complement strand
AAACAGGTTTTACCCATTTCTGCTTGGAGTCACAGGAAAGCCTCCAGTTGGTCTGAGTTGGAATCGAACCATGCCTGTGATAGCTCACAGAGGGTACGGGCAGCCGGCCTCAGCAAAAAGTGCTCCAAAGTGCCAAGGCCTTGGTCAGGGCCTCTGCTATTCAACAGAGATTGGAGAGAACAAACTTGAACAAAATACAGTAATGTCTCCTTTCATCCCAGAAAGAAAAGAATTTCAGGTTCTCAAAAAACAGGGCTTCACAAAATTAGAAGTGAGGAGGAGAAGAGCAAAGAAGCAGCAGCTCTTTGAGTAGAATAAAAAAAAAAAAAGACAATCCTCCCACCAAGGCAAAGATGAAGACCAGAAGAGAAACGGAAAATTTCTTGGCAATGATTCTCCGAAGTGAAAAGGAATGTAAAATGACAGAAGTTGTAAAGGGTCATCAACGACAGACCAAATCTGTTAAAGGTGGATTGCCCTGCCTGTGTATGATGCTACAAGGCTTTGTCCCCTTCCCAAAGTGAAGGGGTTGGTCACAGAGTTGCTAAGGTCCCCAAACATTATCAGCCCCTTCTGACAGACCTCTAAAAAAAGGTGCCTCTATCTTTCCCTGCTACCTTTTTGTCTATGCAAAACATTTGCACTATTCTAATATTATTTGTAACTAAACAGAAGGGCACACTAAAGTAGATTTACCCACTGGGGAGATTTTATTAAAAAAGAAAGAAAAAAAAAAACATAAACCATTACTGTAACATGTCATGTATCAGGTTTTTGCTAATCATTTGCTTACCATTGTTATGATTTATATTCAGAAGTAACTATCTGAATTTAAAATTAAATATACATAATACTCTCAAAATACAAATACACAATATCTGTTATCAGATTGCATGATGGTCAAAACCAGCACAGTTATTGTGCCTCTTAGTATATTTTGAAGAAAAGGAAATATGAAAATACGGGAAATATGAATAGAATATGAAAACAATTATGATAGTCAATACTCTATGGAAATAAACAAAATGTATTTTCCTAGCTTAACCAAATTACCATATAAAAAACACTTGAAAGCTAAAATTAGTTAACATGGAGAAATTTTGATCGAAAAGCAGAAAATACTATCTGAACCAAACATAATTTTGACTCATTAAAAATATTTTAGTTTTAAAAATCTGTGTAACTACAATGTCAATCAAATAACCTAAAATATTAAGTCGTCATTGCCCTTTTAAATCCTTTCAACTAGAATTCCCTAATTGTTCCCTCACTTTATCTCACTGTACCAGTAAGTAAATAAATTAACAAAATAGCTTTTATCGCACAGAATAACCTTTTAACTGAAGGATTATCTCTGGTTTATTTTTCATTTCTTTCTCTGCAGATAGCAGTTCATGCCTCATTGATTAGTTTGCTGAGGTGGTGACCAGAAACGAAAACAAGGTCTCTCAGATATTGCCAAGACCTGTAAATATCAAAAAAAAAATGCACCAAAGCTAATAGATGTTATGCTTCCAGAATTCAGTTTCTAAGACACTGAGAGTCAATGGTCAGGAGAGGTTCATTTATTCCAATCAGTCTGTGCCAGGATGCAATTCCACTGAACGGTCCTAAAATGTCATCTGTGTGGCTCGGTTGTGGTTTGCTTCTTATTTATACTCTTAAAGTTCCGTCCCCCCATAAATTTCATATTCAAAGTGTGCCAGGACAGGGGTGATAAAGGTGTATTATAGGGGTATTGATTAGCACTGTTTCAGGCAAGGAATTTATACATCTTTCTAGATGAAATTATTTTGAAAAAGAACTAATCCCATTCTGAAAATTCAAAAATACTGCTTCCCGAGTCTGTAAGGAGGCTAATTTGGTTTTGTTTTCTAAACCACAGATTTTAGAATAAAAATTTTAGTTGTCAGGGAAAGTGCAAGACTAACAAACAGCTGCATATAGCAAAGCCCTCCACGTATCTGCTAGGTCTTATTTCTTAGATAGTGAGACCTTGACTTCAAGCGCAACAGAAATGCAGCTGGTCTGCTTACTTCAGCCCGTTTATTGAGTCTGCCTGTACCACCGAATACAGTGATGATTTCTATGATACCAAAGTTCATTTCTCAACACAGTTCTTGCTGGATGCAGAAAAAAAAAAAAAAGAAAGAAAGAAAGAAAGAAAAAGGGAAAAAAGAAAAGCCATTCCTGTGTTACCAATTCCTAGTTACTTCTAATGCTGCTGAACTCAAAAGAGTAGCTCTGTCGATGCTAACAATGTCTTAGAAGGACCACGGTTTTACAGAAGCAATGACGTGGGCCCTGCCCGTGCCGGAACGTTTCAAAGCTTCCTGCACATCTTACCCAAGCAGACCCCAGGTTTTCCTGCCATTGGATGCAAGTGATTTTTAACTCCTGGCTTCTGGAGAAGGAGAGATAAAGGCTCACATGAAGTACATCACACAGTCAGCTTTCAAATGCACAAATTTCACTGGCATGCCGCCTCACCGTCGTGAACAGAAATGATGTGTCTTTTAAGGAGCAACTCTGTCTTTCGCAGCAGGTTTCCTTTTCCTTTTCTTTTACTTTCAGTTCAAAAACAAATATAGAAAAGAATAATACTAACATGCTTGGCAAGTTTTAACTTAACCCCGCAAAAAAGGAAGATAATTCAATGTTAATTTTTTCAGGCCTTTGTTACCTCAACCTTGCTGCATTCATAAACTGATTAAAAGATAATAATTTGCATACAAGATGTACATGCACTTCTCCAGCATATAAACAACTGATTTCAGATAAGTGCTATATGCAGAACAACATCTCAAGTAAAATAATCTGTCACTACGGCAAGTAACATCATTCATTCATTTTCAGCATTGACACAACATGACAAACCAAGAATAGGAAAGCCTTTTTTTTTAACTAAACATCCTTGTTTTTTTTTAACATTAATTAAGCTAAATCTGATAACGTGTTTTAATTGCACAGCACAGACCCTAATTCATATGAAGTATCCTCGTGGTGAAAATGAAGGCCTTCATTCAAGAAATTTAGTCATCTGCATAAATTATTTTATATTTAGGACAGAACTTGGAAAATATGAATAAATCCTTTTGATGAAAAATAAAATTCCTTGGTTCTACTACTGACTTCAGAGGCCACTTTCACTTTGTAGGTCAGAAGCTAAATCTCGGATCTAGAGTATGTTCCATAAAATTGAAGAAAAAGAAGAAAAAAAGTTTTTTTTCCTCTCTTTTGATAACTCTAACCTGTCAGGAAAGGTTAAAAAAATGAAAATGAAAGGTCAGAGACAAATAATAGCTTAGAAATATTTAAAAACTGTCTTGTCTATTTATTTTAAGTTATTTTAATTTGTATCTAGTAAACCTATACAGCCCATAGAAGATTTTTTAAGGAAAAAAAAAAGGAAAAACTCAGTGTCCTGAGAAAAAACATCACCTTTCCTTTTTTATTTTCTTCTTAAAAGAACACAGTAAATGAAAGAAGCAATCAGATTACTATTCTCATGTATTTTTTCAGGTTTTGATGAGCAAAAGATAAATATTGCATTCATCTATGTATTCAACAATGCATGAATAGCATGAAATCTTTTATTAATTTAAGATAATTACAAAAGTATACAAAGATCTGCAATGGCAAATATATATCTCATATATTTTCCAAAGGTGATTTTTTTCTTAAAAAGAAAGTTGAAAAATATCAAAAAAATGTTCAGAACGTAAATTTTAGCTATTTCCAGACTCTATTATTCCTTTTTCACCTTAATATTGAGTAGCTGCCATTTTAGCTTCAGCTACATAAAGAAAAGATGTTTAATTTAAGAGAATATTAAGTTAATTACAAATACTGTACACCAAAAATCTACATAAAACAGACATGACTAATCAATTTTATTTTCCCTGATAAACATGAATTAATGTTGCCTATTTATTTACACAAGCATTTTGAAAAAAAAAATCTAATCGAAATAAAATATCCTAACTGTTCACCTATTTTGCTACTGCAACTATATATTCCTATTAATAAGTCATATTTTTAGCTATTTTCACTGACCCTACATGTATAACAAATTAAGTCAACATATTTCAAAATATTAAAATGTATGATGTTTATTCCAAGGCTCCAACAACACACTGAAGTCAGAAGCTGTTGCATCACCAAGAGAGCGATTTCCAGATTCTGCAGTATTTTTGATGGCTATACACTTCCATTTGTTCTCTTTTTAAGACATCAAAATATTAATAATATATAGAGTCTGAACATGTTCACAGAAAAGATGTAAAGAGAGAAACACTTTTATTTCTATCTTATTAAATGAAGTAATAATTTTCACAGCATCCATCTGCTCAGTATCAGAGAGATGTTAACACGGATATGCCATAAAAGCCCTGGGAACGGATGAAACAGGATACTAATAAAGCATTTTTTTAAGTGTTTTTAATAGCCAACGCTGCTAGCAGTTTAAGCCCCACTTTCATCTGCTCCTCACTCCATCTAAGTCTAAACATAGTTCCATTTTAAAGAAATGGAAAAAAATATTAATTTTGAACACTTAGAGTACTGCATTGTTTAAGTTTTCCATGATATGAACTAGATAGTGTCTCTATTTTAATGAATTATGAGCCCTCTGCCTGTTAAGTTGTCCTTGATCTAAAGATTATGCTCCCACTAAAGGTACATTATACAAATGTCTATATTCAGTCATCTTTTGTCAATGCTTTACTATCCATTTAAAAGATCAAGATCAACATAAAGGTAATAAAATGATACATAATAGCAGACAGTTATGTTCTCTGTACTTTACTTATCAGTTCTAACTAAGATGTCTTTATCAAAAGGTTCATTTTCATGCAGTAGTGAGTTTATATCAATCAGTTATCCCTTACACCTGTCAGAACGTTCCTACACCCAGATAAATGCGACTGTTATCAGATACTGGTAGAAGGATAATGTAAAACTGCTTTATGAAAACTATTCTTTATTACTGCTCCACAGATGTTTCCTGTTATAAATACCCTGCATTGTAACAAACAATACTAATGGTATTATATGAATAAAGAACCAAAGAAGAAAAGTCACCTCAAGGTACAGCTCTCCAGTGCCAGAAGCAAATTCATCATTACTCTGTCAACATTTTGTAACCTATCGAGAAAGCACAACATATGCAAAGCACCAAATGCATTCTTCATGCATTTTTCAAAACAATAAAGAAAATTCCTGAAAAAAAAAAAGGTCCAGTTATCATGGCCGAATCGATTAAGTGGACCTGAGTGAGCCATATTATATCAATAATTTTAAAGCAAATCTCCCCATTAACCAGAGGGTCTCAATTTAAAAACTGAGGGCACAATATCATCATATACGTTTGCATAAGACAGCTTTTTTAACGTTCAAATTCAATCATAATAAATCTGCACCTAACCTAGATAGTACTTAACAGATAGATATATTTTTCTGCTTATGTGAGAATCTCAGAAATTAATATGGATGGAGCTAAATTAAACAAGATTCATCATTCAACCACACAATTTAGATATCACAAGGGCATAGAAAAAGCCTAACACATCTTTATCTATTGAAGCCCAAGTACTGTAGGATTACAAGAGCAAACAGTATTTTTATTCATTCAGGGAATAAAAGTCCTTTTCCAAAACTCGGCAGTCAGATTCTTCCTTCATAGCATGACAATTTGTGTTGAAAGTTTTTATACAAAACATGGCCAAACACCTTCTGTCTCGTGAATGCAAGATTAAAAATAATAATAATAATAATAAAGTCTTTCTTTCTACTACTTTATATTTTCAGGGCTGGTTCTGGCACAATGACTGTAAAAGACCAGTGCAGAAACCTCATATCAAATGCTTAATAAGTTAATTAACAGGACAGCAGGTTCAAGAAAGCTTGTGACCCAATATTACAGAGAGAGGAATTTAGAAAATAGTTAAGTAAACATGAATTCGAAATAGATGAGGCTGGCAGTACCACACTTTATTTTTTATTCAAGTGCTCTGCATATGGATTTATCCAAATTCTTTTTGCTCAATTATTCCATGTGTTTTGAAACATTGATTACACAAAACTGAAATATCGTTTCATGTTCCTGCAAATTCATTTGTAGGCATCTGTGAACAGATCTTCTAAGGTTATATTTCATAACATTTTATAAGTGAATCATAGCAAGGTATCCCTATATTGCCTGGAGCAGCAGCAGCGCTGTGAGAAAATTTGCTGTCTGTTGCCACTGGCAGTCGCTCAGCAGCTTCCACACTCAGCACCACATCGGTCTGCTCTACAATAAAGTTACACATCTTCCATCTAAAGAAAATCTCCAAACAAAACTGTTATGTTGCAGCAGCCAGAGATATTCACACTGGGTAGAAATGTCCACCATAAAACCACAGCAAAATAGCAATGTCAGTAATATATTCTCGTTTTGAAACATCTTTCAGTGTAGATGGCCACTGAATATATTCTCTTTTTGAAACATCTTTCAGTGTAGATGGACACTGAACTAACAGGTAAAATTATGCAATGTCTTGAAATTGAAAATCAATTAAAATTTGATGGCAAGGAAGCAGGAAGGAACTGTGTCAGCTTTTGAGCTTTACATTCGTTTAGCTTGAATCAAAGACATCAAAAATTCTCTCTTTTTTTTTTTTTTTTTTTTAAACTCAGATATGTAATGGTATCTCTGGGACTTGCCAATTATTCCCTTGACACATCCCTTTCTGAGTTATTGCCAGGCCTACCTGGCCTCAAACACATCCTATACGATGCAGACAAAAAAAAAAAAAAAAAAGAGCTGCTAAAAAAAACCCACCAAGCTGCTCCTGTTTGATTACTCAGCAAATGCTCCAGACCTTCCGACCTAACACTTCTGGTTAGGTGCCATTCATTCCAGCACTACTGAAAGCAAAGGTGGACATCCCTTCTTCACAAGTCTTTAAGTCAAACTCAGCAGCTCAGCACACTAGAAGTACGAGTCCTCATTCTAACAAGCACATGTAATGGTTACCAATGCAGCAGATTAAAGAGGAGATGATTATTTTTGAGAATTTTTCAGAAGATCGAGAGGTCTGTTACTTGGATCCGTTTCTCCTGCAGTAGGAATTTCAGGTCCTTGTGCTTCTGTTGATCTAAACATATTCACACCTTATTTATAATGAGTTCAGTTAGACAAAGCTCAGGATTGCTAGATGATGTTTTTGTTAGATGCTTGAGTTCTGGCTGTTTTGATTCCATTTTGCACCAATTCCTGGAGCACTCTACACAGCAGTAAGGTTTAATAATTCTACTTTTACTCCTGTGAGTCACTGCATTGATTAAATAGCTGGAAGGTGGGTGAGATGGGATGCATTGGTAGAAGTAAGCTCCTCACTTACTCAAGCGGTACACAAAGCCCAGCTTTTCCCTCATTTTCATCACGTGTGTGCTTATGAAGTTTGGAGAGGAACGAAGGAAGAAGAGACCACTCATGCAAAGTATTGCAATTGGGTATGCATTTCGGATGTGGTGGCCACACTTATTAGTAAATAGATTTATCCAGGTTCCTCTGGAACCAAATGTTCATTTTACAATGTTCATCTTACAGAAGCACCTCCAGCATGTCTTGAAATTGATACTCAGCTTTGGCAGTAACAGTAATAAAATGGTGAGTTTTACAGTACAAACACCAGTTGAAAATATTAACTTGGCATGAAATAGTAGATCAAATTTGTACTGTATATACCCCCTCACTGAAAGCACATTCAAGCACCACATCACAGCAGGCTTCAGGGATGAAATCTCAATTCTAGTATCAGCCCATCCTTTTCAAAACCAAAGCAAACAAGTCAGCGAGCATTCTTTTGGGATATATACAGTCATGGTTATCCATTGAAATTCAAACCGATAACATAATTTAAATGTCTTGAAACACCTACTTCATTCTTTTCTAAGCTGAAATTCATATGCATGTAAGGACAAGGGACAATATGACCTATCTATGAAAATACATAATCTCTGCAAGGACTTTAGGTATTGAATAACAAACAACTAAAATAGCTTCATACTTCTTTTAATCTCAGGGTTCTTCTATGATTTCCGTTAAGAGTCTCCTTTAATAGACCCTTGCTGCTAACAATTGTTCAGAGAGATCTCATGTTAGATGCTTAAAATGCAACTACCATATTAACCCACCTTATCATGGTTTTGTAAATATTATAAAAGCATCTCCAGTGTCAGTTATGATCAGATTATTAGGTGGCTTATGACACTTAACCACAGGCAGTATCACCTACAATAACTTTTCAAAATCCTTTACGTGCAATGAATATGTTGTAGGCTGTCGATATTATTATTGTATACGAGAACATACCCATGTTTGCAATCCCATCAAGGCAAAATCAAATATTAAATCAATCGAAAAGAGGTGATCAAAATCACCTCTTTAGAGGTGGACATACGGGGACCTAGAGCAAAGGTAATCAATGTGATAATGAATGCAAATCAAGACATGTATTGCAAAATTTTGGAACAATATGTTCAGTAAACATCATTGCACATTGTTCCTCCATTTAAATGATGAGCATGTAAAAAAAGATGTGAAGTTCAACACAACTAAATTTTTTTCAACACAACTAAGTTTTGCTTGCTGTAACATTATTTGTTACACATAAAGTTGAAACTATTGAGATGGACTCTCCAGGTCACTAGAGTAGTATAGGCTTTCTAACTCCAGCTATTCCAAAACACTGAATTGCACTTACTCTCTTTTCCATGTACATCTGAGGTAAACTATTTACACTAAAACTTCCCAAAGCTAAAGTATAGCACATCACTAATATACAGAAGTAGAATAAGAAAGTGAATCTCACCAGAAATCAGCCATAAGTACAGAGGCCACAGTGAAAGTGAAGTATTGGTGGCATGACAAGAAGCATCTAGTCATACCTCAGATTTAGAGAACAATTTAAGTTGCAAGGGACCTCTAGAGGTCATGTGGTCTATCCTCAGGTCAGAGAAAAATCTACAAAAACAGGTTTCTCAAGGGTTGGACTAGATGATCCCTGGAGGTCCCCTCCAACCTTAAGGATTCTATGATTCTATGATCTTATCCAGGCAAGTGTCACTATGACTGCTCTGGTCAATCAGTGCCACTGTTTAATGACTCTCATGGTGAAGATGTTTCCTTCACTATAGCCAGAATTCCCCTTTTGCAAATTTTGCCCCTCGTATTTCTGCAGTGCTCCTCTGGAAAAAAAAAAATAAAAATAAAAAATAAATAAAAATAAAACACACGCTGGCTTTGTCTTCTCTATATTCTCTACATATCCCTGGCAAGGTATCTGAAGACTGCAAGCCCAGCTCTCACAGCAATACCCACTAGACCATGTGCTTCAGCCCTGACTTAACTGGTGGCCTCTTCTGCACTTACTCTAGTACATCTCTCTTGCACTGGGTAGTCCAAACTGGGACCCAGCACTCCTGATACGGTCTCACCAGCACTGGCTAGAGGGGGAGAATTATTTATCTTGGCCTGTAGGCTACACTCTTGCTAACGCAGCCGAGTATGTGGCAGCCATCTTCCACTCATATCACTGCTTGCTTACTTCAGTTAGTACTTGGGCATCTTCACGGTGAAATCACTCTCTGCCAACTGGATAAGGTGGCTTAATGTCTGCTCAAGCAGTTGCTCCAAGCCGGGCCAAGGAGAGACTAGAGTAGTTCTGTTCCAGTGAGATGGGAGAAAAATTGCTCGTTTTCAACTTCCTTCACACCAGGATTGGGATTCTCCTCCCCTCACTTCAGTGAGCTAAAAGGTAAACTGAGCCTAAACCGACCTGAGCCTGAGGTCAACAGATGCAGACAGGCACTTCTAAACCACGAGCACCCCAGCTGCTTTATGCCAGCTGGCTCTTCTAGACTGCTAAATAAACTATCATTTTAGTCCTCTGTCTTTGGGGCCAAACGGCTCATCACAGCAAAAACCTCCTTCTTCCCAGAATGACACCAAACTCTTAAGTTTGATGGACATGCCCTGCCTCTGTTGAGTTCAGCAGTGTGTCTGTAGCCACTGCAACTCACTTTGTAGAACGAATTCCGTCATGCAAAATGTGCGATGTGCTGGAGATGTCAATCCATATTCAGAAAAGCTGAAAGCTAAATCAAGATTTGTAAAAATGTCCTTTTCTAGGAGGTCTTATAATTACCTTTCGCAATTACAGCAGATATATTGGGCCTGATCCTTTTCACAACATAAAATTCTTGCTTTGTAGGGGAGTCCATGCAAATTTCTACTTTAGAAATTTATTTCTGTTGTAAACTCTGTGCAGGTCTTCTGGCTGAGGTGAGAATTACAGTGTGTTATGTACGATTACACACATATTTTATCACATGGAGCTATATTTGTGTCATACAATTATGAATTAAGAGGCCCTCTCTTTATCCTTCACCAACCTAGGTTTTTTTCTAGTTTAAAATCAACATGAGTTTTCATATCTAGCATAGAAAAGAATAACTAAATAAAATCAGTATACAAGGAATAAATTAAAAGTGCAAATTATACATGTTTTCTGCCTGCAGGTTTAAACGTTCTCATTTGAATTTCTGCATCATCCTTAGAAAGCTTTTCCTTTTTTTTCCTATCATATAGGAAGAAACTAAAGGCTGGTGTGGCAGAGTCACCTTATTTGCATCAGAGTTCTCTATGGAAGTCATTAGCTTTTCCATATTTTATGTATCTACTAATTTGATAATCTGCGCTAATCAACTCAGTATAAAAGTTGGGATTTTTTCCCATTTCTCTTTATCTATCACTTTAATTTCATAAACAGAAGTCACTAGCCATAATACAGTCTCTACCAAAATAACAAGAATCAATCATTCAAATATACATCGAAATTCCAACCTAAATGATACCTTAAGAGTATGTTATAAACAAAAAACATGCCTGAAATGGTCTGTATAGGCTGTGTAAGTCAATATTGCTAAATTAAACATGTATTCTGTAAAGAGTCATGTTAACAGCAGAAATAACATTTTCCACCCATCTTTACTAGCTCATTAACTAATTAACAATTACCACACATGGGGTCAACACTGGACCACTTTATCTGTGGTCTTCAAAGAGCTGAAGGGAATCATACAGCCTCTTGTTGACACAGACACTATTTGAAGTTTGTGAAAGGAAAATATCAGAATCCCAATAAAATAATTGAAAAATAGAGATATCTCTATGACACTTGTCTTTAAGACATAGAAGTACTGCAAATTACTTTCTATTCTGCCAGGACATATATCTGTGCTTGATTTTAGCAGAGGAGGACAAGAGGACAGAAATGAAAATAACTTGTAGTTCTCACACTTTTTTTAAAAAAAAAAACTTTAAATGTCCACAAGTACATGCTGGACCCACTTCAACTTGGTATCAAAAATCAATGAAAAATTCCAACTCAATCAGCTGCAAGACCAAATATCTCTGTCAATGGACAATATATTTGCATAATAGTCAACAAATACATTCCTTTCCAAATATGCTATTCTTCACGTCAGGCCTCTTTTTTTTTTCCTCTTCCATTTCACTTCTCCATCCCCAAAATTGAGAATTCATTTGCTTTTAAGAGTTCTCAGAGTGCGCTCAGGATTACAAAACCTCCATGCTTTCCCTTTTTATCCTCACGACTGCCTCTAGGGACACACAAGAGCTGCAGCAGGAACCACACTAACCTAACAACAGCCACACTGGGGGAAACCACAGTTTCCCATTCCCCAGGATCCTCTCTCTGATAGTGACCTGTACCAGGTGCCTACGACTGATTTATGGAAAAGGAGAGGCATGTAGGGATAAATTTTCAGTATATCTTCCCAGCCTCCAGTAGTTTGCATCACAGAGATTTCTTAACCTTATGCATTCATGTTTTACTATCTTTTTTACCTAAAATCTTATAATCGATTCCTGAACTTCTATCAATTTTTGACATCTACAGTGACAGCCTGTCCCACAACTTAGCCATGAACTGTGTGAAACAGTGACTCCTACATTTGCTTTAAATCTACCTTGTTAGTTTGATTTTATGCCCTCTAGTTATTTTACTAGAAGATTTTTTCCTTTTGACCTTCAAACTCTACTCCACAATTTCAGACATTTCTGTCTTACCTTTCCCTCCCTCTCTGTTCGTCATCCCCAGTCATCTTTTTTTCTAGCTAGAAATATTCTAACATATTTAATTGTTAATGTGTTCTTGCTTCCCTTTATTACCAGATCACTTAGGAAGATAATGAAAAACATAGGTCTTATCACAGATCTCCATGAGAATTCAGTAGTAATCTGTCTCAACCAGGGAAACTCACCACCTTTTTGTTTGTTTTGTATCATACCTTTTAAAACAGTTATTTTTTTTTTCCAAATGAACCATGAGAACATAATTTCCTTTCTGAGAAAACTTGTTAAAAGCTTTTCTGGGCTCAGGTAAATCTTAACACATGCTCATTAACCCTTTCAGACAAAGCTAATAGATTTGTGAGGCTTCATTTCCACCTACAAAAGCACTGTTGACTCTTGCCTGGTATATCATATTTACCTTGTGTCCATTACCATTATTCTTTTACTTATTTGTGAGGTATAGATCCAGATTTCCTGCTCTGCAGTTCTCTGAACTACACTCTGCCATCAGTCCACCGACACCAATGCCAAGGTTAAGAGGAAGGTTAAGAGGAAGGTTATATTTTTGAATCAGCAGTTTTGGTTTTTCACATCTGAATTGCTTTAGACCCCTCGAAGCCAGAATGCCACCTGGCAACCTTGTGTTTCATTTTGTCAAATTGGGCTGTAACCTCTTTTACCAGCACAGAGTTCTCCCATACCTTTTCACTCATATTTTATCCACAAAGGAGCTCCTAAAGGAAATAAGGGATAACGCTACTGCAAAGTCCATTTCCTCCAGGGATTCTCCACATCTGCCCACAATGACCTGAAGAGTCTTTTTTGGAGGTAGAGGTGTCCCCTACACCTTCTCATTGGTCAGTGGAGACTAGTTCCTCCTTACCCTTCTCCACATCCTTGTTACTACTCCTGCTAAAAGGAATTGCACGACAGCCCCAATTGTCACTACTGCAGCTGGAGCAGAGAGACAAAACCGGACGAGCGGCACATCCTACATCCTAAGATTCCTACTCTTACAAAGAATCACAGAGGAGAGCAAAAACTCTGCCTGCGGGGCCACCTCCTTTGGTGGTTGGATCCAACCTGACCTAATGAAATAAGCTTGAGCTGCCACCTCTTGTACGCTTCTAATGCCTGGATGTCAGCACTTAGTTCAGTGTGTTCTACTTTCTCCTCCCACTCAAGCAGATTCCAGCATCATTTTTGATCCTGTTACACCCATATAAAACAGGTGCAAGAGCAACAGAATCAGCCTCCTTACCCCAGAGGCAGCTGGGAATAGCAGGTACTGCTACAAAACACTTTTTATCTGAGATTTCTGCTTGCTAAATATTATTTACAGCATTCTGTCTTATTTATCATTTTATCTCATTATGTATTGTCTAGAGATGCAATTTTATAAATGGGGTGGGAACGTCTTATTTTAGTGGAATTAGATTTAGCATTTAAAACATTCATATTCCCAATCAAACTTTAATGAACTCTTCTGTAGGTACTGTTTATTTTTGGAAAAGTTTTAATAACTTTTCCTGTAATTAAAAATAGCGTACAATATCAGAAGCCAGCTGCAATTAAAGGTAATCAAATTTGGGAAATTGTGTAGGAAGTATAAAAAAGATCTGTAGATATTCTGTTAAATGCTTATTATCAGTTGAAGTACTGTTTGCTTCAGAAAGCAGAACAAGGCTTATCATTAAAACATAAGAACATTTCTCCTAAGTTCTTTGCCTGATTTTCTTCTTTCATAAAATGCACTGCATGTGAAACAAGTCTTCAAAAAAACAAGGCCTAAAAAAACCTACTACTCAGGGTGCCTTTGAGGATATTTAATTAAAATCTAATCCTGCATTCATTAAGGCTCACATAAATTAAGCTGTCATTCATAAGATTTATGGATTCTCATTTGCATATTGCATACAATTCATCAATTACTCAAGTATGAAAGGAGCACATTTCCCTTGGAGCTGCATGCTACCCTGCCAACATTTGAAATGAGGGAAAGAGCAAGACTGTCAGGCATTCACACAAACTTTCTTCCAAATGTCTGCTCCTTGATTAATCTAATTTTCTAGCTATTCCTTACAAGATACAACAACAGCCCTGCTGCAAATTTCTATTATTTCTCCTGTCTTCATCATAAAATCTTCTTGTCTTTTAATAATACTTCATGTCTGACTGATTATTATTTGTTTGCTAATGATATGGCATGAATGTTTTCTTTGTATAAATGCATAATGCACACATAGGAGTTGAAATAAAATGATTAGTATTTTCAGGTTTTGGGGTGGGGTTTTTTGTTTTGTTTTGTTTTGTTTAACATCGCTAATTTGCTTAGTTGAGCCTAACAAAAAAAAGCTAGGCAATGAGAAAAAATATCAAATTATAAATTTTCATTTAAAACAGCCATCAGTATTAAGCCAGAATATTTCTCTTGGCCTGTAATGATAATGTGCAGATAATTAAACCATTAAAATTTAACATTAAAATATAATTAGGAAGAGACAACAAATGTTTAATGTGAAAAATCAGTTTATTCACTGTTACTACAGCCTGTACCTGACTACACCTCTGAAAGTTCTAGGCAAAGTAGTGATACAGGTTAGTTTGTTTTGTTGCACATAAAACATGCTGGGTTAATTCAATTGTCTTCTCTAGGGAGTTTATCTTAATTTCCGTGGCACCACTAGGAAGTAGCAGTCTTTGCTAGCCCAGTCTCTGGATACCTTCCAACGTGCATGTGATCAGGTGCCGAATTTAATGCGTAACACTCCTTCACGTCTAGGAGTTTCTAAATTAAAATATATGAATGTATCAGCACTGTCTGTGCTTAATTACTGTTAAGGCTCTCTCAAAATTTATTGGCTCATTTTGTATTGTCAATTAGCTAGCAAAAAAAGCAGCACAAAAATACCAAAATAGAGGTGCAATTTTCTACAATAAACATTATCTCTAAAAAATAAGAGAAAAGGAATCCAGCTATAGAGAAATTAAAATCCAACCCAAAATATTTCTCAACTTTTTGGAAAGGGTATGCACCACTTTGTTGCAAAAAAGACTCTCTTCCCAAACCAAGTAAATTAATTTTATATATATATATCAAAATGAAAAATATCAGGACCTTTGCATTTGAAAATGTGTAATATACACCACAGAATCTTGGAGCAGATGGTGAGCAAATTAGAAATAAATACTTCAAATATTAATGATCTAAGATTTTATTGTTCAAATGTGTTCAGCACAGAGTCTAGCTTAAAAGTCATATGCTGCTTCCTGCCACAGAGGGACTGTTGAACATTTGGACTGGATTATTGAATGGCAAACAAATATTTTTTCTCTTCTCTCCTCCCCCAAATCTGTTTAAAAATGAAGAGAGATTTCATTCTAAACATAATTGCTAACATAATCCCATGCGAATAAAGTTAACTAACCCTGGAAAAATAAACAGATGACTAACTTTAATCAGAGAAATGAAGTCATCATTATGCTTGGTTTATAAAATGGATTTCCATTTTCAAAGATAACATAGCAGGGTTTTTTGTTTTGGTTGGGTTTGTTTATTTTGAGTTAGCCGCTCTCCTGTAGACTGTTTAGGTCCATCCCTGAATTACTACCGCATTTATTCTCTGCCTTTTTAACTGTTGCATTCACCAAGTTTCAGATTTCTCAGCAGGAGCTGCCTGCTTAATTCTATCCAAGTAGTATGTAATGAGAAAAGAATTTTCCCTGTCTACAGCAATATAAGCTTATTTTATTTCCTGAACCCAAACCACCTGTTCTTTTTTTCTTCTATTTAAAGCTTTTCAAAGTTCCTTAGCTACCTCTGCACATTTGCGTCCCAATGAAAGGCGGTTCCGACGCAGTTGTGCCTTCTCCAAGCTCGGCCCAATAAAAGGCGTCACCCACAGCGCAGCTTCCTGGCGCTGGGGTCAGGTGCGGGTTCAACTCGTAAAACTCCCAGCAGATCTGACAAGTGACTTGCTTGTTTATGTGAAATCCACTCAAAACATTTCTGAATTCAATTCTCAGTGGGCACGGGATGTTAAGGTAAACATGCGTACAGCAATGACTTCTTTATGCCGAGACCTCCCATTCTTTATGAGAGTTAAAATTATCTGGATTAACTTTATCTGAGTCTAAAAGCACAAATCCAGGCCAAATCAGCTAATCACAGTATTTTCTTTACTAACTGACTACAAGGAACTATCACAATTATAATAAAATCATTTTGAGAGGTTAATTTCAAAAAAGTTACAAAACGATGAGCAAATGTGTCCTTGACCAAATGTCACTCCAAAGTTAATACTGGGCTTCACTGGGCTTCTATTTTTTCAAGCTTTCAACCTTCACCTTTATATTTGTCAGCAATTTCACTTTTTCATTTAAATGGATTTAAGAAAAAAAAAAGTCTTGTTATTTTTGATTTTTGGGAGGGTTTTTGGAGGAAAGAGAGCTGAGGAAAAGTCTCATTCAACTTCTGGTTAATGGGGAAAGGAGGAAAAGTGGAAAAGGACAGTGCTGATCAAATAAAGGTGTCCATAGTGTTACCCACATGAATAAACATACTGTGACCTCCATGAATACAGCAATGATTTTTAAGAAGTCTGTCAAACCAAGGCTTATGCTCCTGCAGGCATAGGAGACTGAGACACAACTTTTTGTAGACAGACTATGAGTTAAGAAGAACATAAAAGAAGAACAGAATTAGCAGGAATATATGTTTTTTAAACAAAGTTACTCTGGCTTCATGTCTCTCCAGTCTACCTAACTTTTAAATACCTCTGCCTCTTTCTCTTCTCCCGTTTACTCATAAAAGTGAGGAAGGGAGGTGGGAAGGGTATGTGTAGCATAATGCATACAGAAAAGAGGAAATTATTCATTTTGAACCACTCAGATGGAGAACAAAGAAAAATAGATCATCTTTTTCATGCTACACATTAAGTACAAGACCTAGGAAATGTAGGGACCTAAGTAGCTAGTGTAATAAAAAGCTTTCCTTTTCTCCATTCCTGTTAATTATTTTCAAATTGGTGTAGATGTAACACCTTCTTCCTTCCTTTTCATTAGCTCATAAATGTCTGCAAGACAGAAGTTCTGTTCTGATAATACCTGCTGAAGCACAAAACCCCTCCTGCGGGTGCCAATCCAGTGCCAATGAGATTTAAGTGCTGGAGTTGGTTCAAACACCTATGAATTTTTTCAGATAAAATCTTTTTTAAAACAAGTTAGGATTGAAAATGCATTTCATGGGAGTTCCCGCAACCTCACCGACACATTATCATTTCCTTGCAATTTCCTTGCATGCTTAATATAATTAAAGAGTTAGAATTTGAGAAACAGGTTATCATTCTCACGTAATGCCTTGCCATTTATTTATATCACAACTCACCAGCAATCCTGATCTAATCCTCCAATTTTCAAAAACATATTCACAAAGTTCTTTTTAAAAAGTTCTTCAGAGATTATGTAATTCTGTTTGCCTTTTGAACAAATCAATTTGCACAGTACTTTTCCACTGCATATGAAGTCATTACTCACAGACTGTCTTAATCAAAATTAAAAATATCATCCGAAAAGGTCTCCATAAACTCACAAGAAACCTGAAATACCATAGAACCATATATCAGAACAGTGATTTTGAACTCTGTGTGTTAAAATGTTTGCTGTCATAACCAACTGGAAAAAGACTTCTAAGTAATTTTAAATAATGCAGGATGCCTGTTTTTACCAAGTACCAGATTCGAGAATTGCTAAATTATGATCCTAAATTCCTGGTGAATAAAATAAAATAAAGTCTTAAACTTCCGTTCTTAAAGAGCCCAGGACTGACCAGAAACATCTTACCTCTGCATCATTTTTATTGCACACGCTTTGGGGCAGCGCTAAACCACAAGCACCTCTAGTTTAGCCACCTCCTTTTTTCTCTCTTCAGTTTTGCTCTTCTTACACTGCTGTAACTTTGACCAAATGGAAGTCAGAGAAGGAATCAAACTACATCATACTGGCATTAATTCCTCATTAAATATTACTGGTAAACAAGAGTCGCTCAATATCACTTACGACTTATAAAATGAGAGCGCTTCACTGAAACAAGAAAGGAGACTGTGGTAATGAAAAAATATTTGTTAGTAGATGAATGAACCTTTCTCTTTATGGTTTATGTCAATATACATAAACACAAGGGATTTTAAAGCTGCATCAACTTTAAGTAAGTGCGTCACGAGGGTAAAGAAAGTTTGCTTATATGTGAAACTGCCTTTGCGGTTTGGCCTTGTTCAGAAGAACAGAAGCTGTGCTGCAAGTGGAAGGTGATCTTTTGGAAGAATAAGAAAATAACATTTTATTTGTTTCTTTAGAGAGTGATGTCTGTTGTCAAATTAGGTTGTAACAACTACATAGCCACTCGCACACTGAAGTATCACAACTAAATCCTAACAGAGTCACACTAAATCTGTTAGAAATAGATTGGATGAAGTATCAATTCATGTCACCATAAGGTCAGCATTTCCTTCCAAAAAAAGGCTCTTTATATCGATCCTTTTTTTCCTATCAAGCATGATTTAAGCTCAGCCAAAAACAACTTATTTGCAATTGCAGAAACAGTAAACTGCATGAAGTTGGAAATGAAATGACTATTTCTGCATGCCACTTTGCAATACACTGGGCACATGCAGATGCCATGTGTGCACATTTATGCAATGCAATACGAGAGGCACTCTCTCTGGAAGCAAGTTATATGATTATCATTATTGCTAAAAGAATAAGCTCTAAGCAGAGTACACAGAAATATGCAAAATGATTTTGAGAAGACAAATTACCTCCTTCCCGACCTGACTAAAACTGCAGCAGCTAAACAGATTCTGCAGAAACTCTGGTACCAGTGATTCATATGAAGCACATGAAGCTCAGAGCAGTAGTTAAAATTGTCATTACCAAACTTGACAGATATCAATTCATTTTATCCTAAACTTTTGGACAGCTTTTCCGCTTCTCTTATTTTAAGCATGGCTAAGTCAGGTTTGGGGAATTTATGCCTGTCTGGAATTTTAGGTGAGAAGTGAGACCATGATGATGCCCATCAGAAAACTTGTTCTATGATGTCTGGTTGTACTATGCTGTACAGTGAGGAGCGTTTTCACCACGTCTGCCAAGTGAATGTCAAGAATTGCCACACTATGTGCTCGCCGAGCCAAAGCCGCCTATCTCCAGAGAAAACTTAATAAGCAAAGACAGTAAGAAACATCAGGGATCCAAAAAGGTCCTCAAGAGTATTAAACTGCATCCTCTTAGGCCACAAATAGGGTATACAAAGTACAAACCCATGAACTATGTATGTAAACTTTTGAACTCCATATGCCTGAGTCAGCCCTGAGCACAGCAGCAGCAAAAGCCACCAAAGGAATGGTCCCAAATATTTGAATGAATTCAGTTATATGTCATCAAACTAGATCTATAGCATAGTTATTAATCTCAAGCCCCTTCGGTAACTTCAAAATATAGCACAACTAACTGGGCGCAAGGAAAGCAATTTCATAAAAGCAATAGCTCTAACATAACAATTCAAGAAAAGACATTGAGAGCAAAAAGCTAGTACACAGATTCTCTGTTCACCAACAGTCTTTTTTCCAGTTCCTCTATACACCCCTATCAAAGTTACCGACCTACACACTTCCCATTGTTGGCTTTATGCCCACTAATATCTTTTCACTCGTGGCTGCAAACCTGTCTCTGCCAAGTCAATCCATTTTCAGAACCACTAATGCTAATGGTTATAATAGTCATTTCCAATTCTGGTTTCTATGCTTTGAAAGAAAAATGTTACTCAAATAGCAGTTCATAAATTCCGCAATATTTTTAACTTCTGAGGCAACCAAAACCATACTACATAGCAGTACAGATACTATCATATACCAATACAAATTCATACTACATATACACACAGATGCAGTGACGTGCAGAGATGAATGAGTTCATCTAAAGCAAACCACTGACTTATCAAAAGCTTTCAACTACAGCAGAGATTTAGGCCTCAAGGTGACTTAGTCTTTTTGGATTTTTTTTGGAGCTCAAAACATTCAAAGCCACACTTACACTGCATAGTAGGGTAATGTAAGAGGAGTCAAACCTCACTTCTTCATATGAGCTGTTTAGAAACCAGAAATACTTGCAGACCACAGGAGAGAAATTTCTGTCTTTGTGTTATTTGTCCACAAAATAGCGCATAGATTCACAGCTTCTGATTTTCATAAATTCAGTGGTTTCTATCATCTTCTCTGCTTAAATAAGTTACTCTTACAAATAACAGTCTTAATCCTCAGGTTTCTCCTAAAGTGGAGAACTGTGCACTACCCCAAGCCTCAAGAGCATTTCAGGTATACTGAGCACCTTTATCAAAAGAAAGCATAGATGTATATTTTACCAACCTCATAAATTTCAGTATCATATTCAAAACTTATTTTGTATTATCGGAGATAAACAATTGTACAATGAAATTTCAAGTTACCTACGAGAATGCACTTCTGCACAACTATTCTTCAGATAATGACACAGAAAGAATTATTCTGAATGAAGGAGAAAAGGGCTGCAATGTAATGATGACGGAACAAGTTTTGTCTCTGAGAGCCAGAAGGAGACATAAGCAGTTAAAGTTGCTCAAATCAAGCTATGCCAGAAAATTATCTACAGCTTGAATAGTAGTTTGTCTGACCCATGGACACATAAAAACCTTCCCAAGGCAACATATTTTAGAAAAAAAAAACGGTTTTGAAAGTGAGAATTAGACACTTTGATAGTGATTTATAACAACAAAAACTCCATTTGCCTAAGCTTGGCTTACTTTTGATGCCGAAAAAAAGATCTATAAAGCACAGAACAAGAATTGGATCTAGACATTCTTAAGGAAAGAAAGATTCTTTAAGATCATGAATTAAAATGTTCTGTTTAAAAAAAAAAAAAAAAAGTGCCAGGCAGACAGAAATTAAGTTAAAATCAAAAATCTCCCAGTGGACAAACCCACAGATTTTCAAGGCATAATTCCTACATGAAAACACAATAGTTAGATCTCTGGTCACTGTACCAGTCTTCAGATCTTCTTGACCCTCAAAATAGATTGCCCATTAATCTAGTCATTACAGTTTTATATGAATTCTCTGGATTCCTTAACTGAAGTCCCCCTAGCTTCACTCAGTCTTTCAGCTTTCTTAAGCAGATAATCTCCTTTTTAGCCAACAGGCTAGGATGCGTTCTTTCTAAAAATGACTGGTCTTGCCTGCCTACACAACATGAAGAGTCTTGTGATACCTCTTTATATCTTAAGAACTTCTGACTTCCATCAGTGCCTCTGTTTCATGAGTACTGGAATCATTTATGAAATTCCTTAACAAGCGGTAAACGTGCTACATAATGCATATAATGTCTAAATCATTGTCACAATTGATAAAAATAAAATGAATGTGTATACAACAAAGGTGACAAAATAGTTACAACTTTTCAAAGTTATCTCATTTTTTTTTTCAAAATTATTCCTTCCTATGCTGGCAGATCCAACAGGTCACCTTGCATTCTAATAAGTATAGAAAAATATATGTATTCAGAAGCAAAATCTAAAGGTATTAACTTTAACAGTAAGTAAACAGAGAAACAAAAGTATCAGACTTGGAAAAAGGAAATGTCAGCTTGAATAATATCTAACAGCAGAATTTCTCAGGAATCAGTTTTGGGACCAGTCTTGTTTAATAATTTCACTAATGACCAAGGCATATGTTGATGACACAAAGTTGGAAGAGGTTTAGGCATCACACTGGAAGAACTGAATGGTCTTCGAGGAAAGATGATGAATTTTAATAGAGCGAAGAACAAGGTCACTCACTCAGAGACTATAAATAACAGTATCTGTTGTAAGCCAAAAACTCTTAAATTGGAAATAACAGAGTAGAAAAAATATTTGGGTTTACTAACTGATCCCAGGGTGATTATGAACCACCAATGTGATACCGTGGTGAGACAGGCAAATAGCAGTCTTGAACATATATTATGCTCTTTTCTATAGGTGATAGGTGATAGATTTTCTGTAGATCAGAAACTATGACTGATATTGAATTAAGGCATCCACGGGACCTAATATCTTGCATCTTAAAAAAAAAAAAAAAAAGGCTAACAAGCAAAGGCCGAGTGAGATATAATTCTTCTCTTTCACAACCACAGAAAAGGTCTGATACATTTATAACATGACATTCACACACAGAAAGAAATTGCAGGCTTCTCTGACTTACAGTGTAGTGAAGTAGAGGTACTGTGAAAACTAATAACCTAATAACATTTTGGTACTAATGGTCATGGAGAGAGAAAAAAATACTAAGAGAAACTTTAGATTAGAGATTCACCAAAAATCTAGCAGAGCTACATGGCAGAGTTCCCACAGTTTGTGCGATGAGGAAGCTCCAGGATAAGCCTCGCTGGTGAGATACCTGTCTGGCAGCTGTGATGCAGTGTAACCCATTAAGTTGTATTGAAGAAGTCAGAAATGAAGGATCAGTGACAGCTACCTGCATCTATAAATATTTTATCACTTACCTATCTAAAAAGGTTTTATGCTATGCCTACCGAAGTGATCTGTGAGTAATTTTATATCATGGAAATATCAGTTTGGTTCATCTAAATGTACTTCTAGAAATTATGTATAAAGAAGACCTTTCTAATGTGGTGTGTTCCTTGCAGTGGGGAGCTGGGACCATGGATATTATATGTCAAGTTAGCATAGGCCACTACGAAAAACTAGGGGAAAGCGTTATTTTCATCTGCATGCTGCAATATGTAGCTTTTTCAAAATGCCTTAATATAAGAGAAATCTATTGAAAATTCTTCATAAAAAAAGAAGAAACATTTGGATATCAAAATATTCTGAGAAAGAATGAAATTAGAAATAAGTTT
This sequence comes from Tinamus guttatus, assembly GCF_000705375.1. Next base: position 573,563 of record NW_010585073.1, on the reverse strand, counting down.
TTATAAGAAATATCAGGATTTAAACTGCTTAATTCTAAACTGTTTCTAGCCTGGCAGTTATAAAGTACTACTTCTTTTGATCATATCATTTTATATGTTACCAAATTTTTTTTCTGCTTAATTTCTTATATCATTTCATAAATGTACAATTTGATAGGTAAAAGCCAACATCACACTGTAAATATTTCACAGAACTGTGAAATACTAGACCTTAAAAATGTCAGTAGTTTAAGGAATCATAACTGCACCAGTTATCCTAAGAGCATACATTACTGTAATTTATCCTTGTTTCTTCTCATTTTACAGGCAGAAAATATTTTTTTTCAATATTAACTTTTTTTTTAATAAATACCTGTGAAATGTTTTGGATACACACAATATTTTGTTTTATGATGAGTAATATAGTATGAACAATATTAACACAAGATTTCAATTTTTCTTAAAATTTTGATTTATTAGAAGGAAAAGGGAGATACAGATGATGATTTTGGAAGACTTTGCTGTCTGAATTCAGAGTTCCAATCAAAAATTTAACTGAAGTTTCCATAATTGTTTAAATAGCACCTTATTTTACAATTGTTCTTAATTAGGTACCAATTTAGCAAATCACTTGGCCATATGCTTTTGTCCCACTAGATTTACAAATGTGCATAAAGTTGTGCACATCCATCAGAGCCTAGCAGAATTGGGTTTAACAGTACAGATTTTTTATTATGTATAGTTTCTAGAACTGCTAGCATTTTATAAGCACTCTTTAGCATTTTATAAGGTTTCCTGAGTTCTAGATGAATCAACAACATTTGCTTCAGCCTTTTCAATATCTCACAACTCTTAACTAAAACCTTGATGTATGGCACAAGAGCAACCACTTTTTAAAATAAGTTTATTTCTAAATGTCAAGGTTTGACTTGAGATAGAGGGAAATTTTTCTAAACAATTAAAAAGAAAGTAAAGCAACTGAGCGATGGATGGCACAACACCTAGTTTGCCAGTGGAGACTTCCAAATAAGATGGGCTGCTTCTTCAGTCACCCAGAAATTGCCAGGAGACTCCGGCTCCCCTAAAAAAATGAACAGCCAAAATTGTTCTAGTTACCAAACAATTTTCTTTCTCCACTTTTCAAGTAAGCTCGCTTCACATCAGAAAACTGATGTTTATGAAGCAGAAATTGTGAATTTATTTTGCATAGCATAATAAACTTATTTTTCCCCCCACAGGGACATGTTCATTTTTCCCTTCCATCAAGCTGAAATGGCACATATATTTGTCATTTGGCCTAGGGATAGTTATCTTCTGTGCTGAGACCAGAACTGTCCTTTGGGTTTGCGGAGCCTGTAGTGACAGGTCCTTCTCATCTAGATAAATTAAAAATACAAGACAGTAGCTTAAATCCTTATTTCTCCTCCCTCGAATTATAATTTTCACTGCAAATACGGCTTATGCAATAGATATAAACCTATTATTAGGGCTGAAAAACAACAAGCAATGAGAAAAACGTGTAAAAGGAGGTCGAGGGGACCTGAAGATTCAAATCCTCGCCTTCCTCCAACACTTGAAATGAATCAGCAACACAAACAAAGGCTGCCTTCAAAAGCTCAAATCCAAACTACAGAATTAACAATTAACCACAGCAATCTAGGTTATTTTTATTCACCTTTAAGTGCTAAAATATTCAATCTGCAGCCCGTTCACATTTTCGAGCTTACTTATGCAAGTATGGGGGATATACTGTCTGCTTCTATATAAAAATATTTTTTCCATAATCCTTGACACTGTGAAACAGGGCTGTAACTTGCATGTGGTGAGATTTATGATTTCAATAGAGTGTAAACTAACCTACAGACCATATACAGACCTTATACAGTTCTGATGATACCATCTTTAAAACTATATGGTGAAACAAGAAAAGACAGCAAAGAAGAACAAATAGAATGATTAGAGAAGACAAGAGGCCATAAAATTAGGAGCAAGGTGCAAAATACTGCAAGAGAACTATTTTTTCATAAGAAGTGGAGATCACCTATTGAAGTCGTCAGGCAACAGGTTGGAGGCAAACTGAGGAAACACTGATTTCAACAGCACATGATGAAACCACAGAACTCAATGCCACAGGATGCTTTGACAAGCGAACGCCACTCCAGGTCCAAAAGAGACTTGGGACAGCAAGGCCACTTAAGACAAGACAATCAAGATTCAGGCCTGGAAGTTCATAAATCACTGATTGCTTGAGGACAGTGTGCTCAACAGCGGAAGGATCTACATCCTGAGCAGCTGCTACTGCAAATACTGGAGCGTAAGAGACCAGGTGGGCCTGCGACCCCTTTCCTTACATGACATGAGAACGGAAGGCAGGAAGGAGTAGCCTTCTCCAATGCAAAAATGCCAGCATTCCAGCCAATGCTGACTTTTTATTCATAAATTTTCTTTTTTTTTTTCTGTGAGCATGTGCCCTAGAAGGCCGCACAGAAGCATATTTAATAATTTTAGGATGCACAGATGTTATTAGACTTAGCTTACAAAGGTCAATCTGTACCATCCCATAGTTTAATCTTACATTATTGTTTGTTAATTTGACAAATGAGGTAAAGGATTCTTACTAACATACTTAAGCAAAAGCTCCCATCCCGCTACTCGCTTCCTACATCTTAAAAAGAGGAAACACCTTTTAAAAAGTGCTTGTAGGGTTTTTGCCACACAAAAGTTAAATGGAATGGTGCATATCCTAAAACTAAGACCAGCATTTTAAAGCAAAATATCAAAAATTACCTAACGATATGTAGAATGGTATGAAGTTAAAAACAGAAATATTGTAGCCTATATAAGCAGGGAATTTCCTCCTTCAAAAGCAAACAGGAAGAAAACAGTCCTTCTTACTATAGCACATGGAAACTACACTTTATTCACTACAGCATAGTATATTAAAATGGCCTGACATATGTAAATAGAAGAGTAATGTGTACATAAGGTAAAAATAGATGAAAAGTGTTTATTTTTAATGTGAACTGAACTACCTTTTTTATTTATATCTGTTAAAAGAAAAATAAATAAATAAAACTACTTCCTGAAACATCCTGGTACTTCTGGGACTGATGAAAGAGACTGTAATATCACCAGCTGTCATATTCCATTATCTAAATATGCATTTCTGAAATTATTAAATGTTACATTATCTAGTTTCAGCATCACTGTGTTCCAGTATGTCATAAACATTCTCTCTTTGAAAAAACTGTTTGTGTGGAAATGTTGCATCAGAAAAAAAAACAGTCACTTCCATACTTCTAAAATAGCTGAGTTTTTTCAAGACAGCCTTTCCATCAGTGTTATAAAAATGGGCTCAATTATCTTTTATTGAACTTTCAGAATTTTATTAACAGTAGTCATGCCCTTGCCAATATCCAGAGGGCTAACGGAGAGCAGAATCAGATCAAATTAATTTGTTGTCTTTGTTTTCTTTAACAACATACCCCTCCCAAAAAAGAAAAGAGTAAATAGAGGTTTGTTTTTTTTGTTTGTTTTTTACCCCATAAAGTGAACTAAAGATAAGAATTTAACAAAGAGATATTTCATTCAAAAGTGGTAGACATTCACATATTATTCTGGACTTCTGAAAATTTGAGACGCTTAAGCCTAGATCCAGCAGAGGCAGCTTCAAAAACAGAATGCAGCTGATCCTCTACCAGATCAGTGATAGCTATTTTCATTGATCATAACAATGCACTCATTCAATCCATTTTTCTCTGTTGCAGCCAAGGGCAAAAGTCCTGTTCACTTCATTGACATTCATAAATTCGATTGGCATAATTATTAAAAAAAAATGCATAAGCTAGTTTTGAGGAGAGAGGTAAAATTTAAAATTTAAGCCATTCAAAATTGGAAAAAAAAGCTTTCAGAAAAACAAAGTAAGAATTTCATTTAGAGTTTCATAAGCAGTTGTCTATGTGGGCTGTATCTATACTGGCAATCAAAATTAGACGACAAAATAGCATAATGGACATGGATTTTATTACTTTAATTTGATCATAGATCCAATAATGAAGGAAAGGCAGATAAAATTGACTAACTTAATATTTATGGGAACTTGAACTACTGAAGAGATTAGTACTTTTACCCAGTTAAGCTTCCAACTGTCAGCTGTCATTACAGGACCTGCCAAAAAAAGCAAATGATACCGATGTTGAACTTGTAACATGAGCGCTGGACCCTTTTAGTGAGAAAAAAAACATGCAAGTTAAACCAGGAAAACGCATCGCTTCCTGGCTTTACATTAAGGACAAATCAATGTTCTGGTCCAGCCATAATAAATTACCTTTTGCCAGGATAGATCAGCTTGGTTTTCTCTATACAAAATGTCAGTAGAAGGTATTAACAAATGTCAGTGGAAAGCAAAAAGATGCAGTCAGTTTTGATTTTTCAACACGGAAGAACCCCAAAGCATCTGAACACCTGGGCACTCTCCACCTCTCTCATAGATTGGACCAAAAAAAAAAAAAAAGAAGTAATTTAAACAAAAAAAAGGCAACAAACCCATGGTTTTGTGTTTTATAAGATTTGCAGCATTCACATTCATCAGACAAAGGACAAACTTGGGCAATGATGGTGCAATTGTAAGACCAACAGATCAACTGCATTAGCTCCTAAGTTCAACACCATTCTGCTCTACTACTTGTTACCAGGACAGCCCTACCAGCGCCAGTGCAAACAGACATCTTCTATTTCCAGTGGAAATGAACAATTCTATGAATTTTCGACCTATTGGAACTTTATTTGACATTTTGGGTGATGAAACAGTCGTATATAGACATCAAAGGTCCAACTAAAATGCCCCACAATCAGACACTTGATTAAGGAAACTGAAGAACAGATTTGTAGGCTTTCTTTCAGCCTATGAGAACCTTGCATAATACAATGTTATATGTTTGTGTCTGTTGAATCATACTTAGTTTAGTTAGTTAATAACAAGGGGTTCAGTATTAAAAAAATGTACATTTCCCCTTTGTCAATGAAAGCCCTAGAAGAGCACAGACAGTGAGAGGCAAACCTTCCCCTGAATTTCCTGCACATGAAAAAACAGGATTTTGAAACTGAGGAGTTTCTCCAATGTGGGAAGGCCATATTTCAGGAATACAAGGAATGTATCTGTGGAAATGAAACATACAAATATGTATGTTTGCACTCACACAGCAGTTATCAAATTAACTTTGCATAGTTAGCGATCTAATATGCAAACCTTATATATAACAGAAAAAGTCATACAGCACAAACTTTGTTTTACATATCACTAGAAAGCAATCCACATATCACCTTTTCCCAAATGACTACACGTATCTCTAGACTATGACAAACCTGAGCCTAATATAGTGACATGAAGGACTCTTTTTCTAGCTGAGAGCAAGGACTTTGAGAGCTTCTGTGTGATGAATGCTTATATAAAAGTTTCTGAGAAACACTTTGGATAAATAGCTGCCTGCTCTGAAGAGACTCTCTTTCTGTGATGTGAGCTAGTGCTGAGCCTGCAAGAAGTCTGTAATAAAGTATATTCTTAAGTGATTCATATTAGAGGAATAAGTCATAGCTTTAAGGGAGAATGCATAGCAAGCACATCCAATAAGCTTCCCATCCCAAGGAAAGCAGTCTTATACCTCAGAATACTTAAAATTTTTAAAGCGAAAAGATGACCAAGGTCCTTAATTGTGAGAATACAGTATTTTTTCTTTACTTATGCAAAAATTCAGCTAAAAAAAGGCTGAGTTCATGCTAAAAGAATCTGTAAGGTGTTGTGAAATTTCATTGTTAAAACACTAAGTGTGCCTTTGGAAAGCAGAAACAAACTCTTGGCAAGAGAAACCTCCCAGGATTTTAGATTGCTTCAGTCCCAAAACCACAGGCACAGTTGACAGCCCAAAGAAATCCTGAATTAGAGTAGTTTCATTTTGTTGTTTTTTTTTTTCCCTCCAATTAAACTTTCATTCAGAAATAGCTCTGCAACTCCAGTAACTGCTTTGCTCCTTTCCCAAATGAGCATTGCTTCCATCCAAAGGTCAGAGGCTCCATCCATTTGCCACACATGCTGTTTAACACTTTTAGAAAGGTCTGTCTTTGGGACCCCAGACACAACTTCCAGCCTACAAGGCTTGAGATGTTTGATCATTTTACAGCACTGTGCAACTGTTTCTAGAAGTTTAGAACTCATCTATTTGCAGTTTATCTTTTGATGACTAAGTTTTATACCACAAAATGTTGTGAAATTCAACTAAGGTGAGGAGGTTAGGTCAAAGGTTTCTTCATCATTAATAAGAATATGACACCTGTGTAAAATTGCTTGTGGGGGAATGATAGATATTATCATTGTGGAGGGAAACTACAGAAAATGACCCCAAATTTGGGGCATTTACTCTGGGGCAATCCTTGTGTGTTATATAGTATACCCCATCTCTGACATGACAAATTTGAAGTTATGAGCTACACCTTCCCTGTAACTTCTCTCTCAAATTCAGAGGATAATAGCAATAATAATAATAATAATAATAAAGTAAAAAGACTGAGAAAGTGTGCATGTGTACATGAGTGGAAAGCGCAGGAAGGGTTATCCTAGGATGTTAATGAATAAACAAGATAATCTAACCCCTGTTACTAGAACTTCCCAGGCACTCTGCGAGGCTCCAGTCTGTGTCTGAGTCTAATTTTGGAGCTGACACAGAGCTGGCAGCCTCTCCTAACAGAGCTCGTGCCACTGGGCTAGGAAGCTGTCCCCAGCTGGGTCCCCGTCAACAGCCTTTCTGATAGCACACAACACTTAAGTAAACACCTCAGCACAGCTTCTAACCACAGACGCTTCTGCTGGATGGCTGGTATAAAATTTAAACATTTCACGGGGCCTTGCTAAGACAGTTTTACCTATTCATTTAATACTTCTTTTTTCTTCCCTCTCTGTTTTAATCACATTCATTTTTAAAATGCATCTTATCTGAAGAAAAAACTTTTAAAATATATACAGGGAGACAATGTAAATGTTATTATCCAATGCATTTTCAGTTAAGAAGATTAAAAAAAATGTTTCCTAATGCATGTTTTGGATTGCATTGCTGGGGTGGGGGGATGTTGTTAATTTTTTACAGTCAAACAAATCAGAAGATGACACTGTGCAATGCAAAGATACAAACACGAATAGCTGTTTACACACATTTTAAATATTTTGGTAATGTGCAGCGTGCAAATTACCAAGATTTGCAGAGAAGTTCTGATTTGCATTGTGCAAGAATGGAGTTCATAGACTATTTATCCTCTGTTTATTTTTGCTAATCCAAATTATTACAATAAAAGAATAGCAATATGTGGTCACATAATTAGCTCTCACAATAATTAGAAGGGGAAAAAAAGCCCTCACTGAGGCTAACACACATTTCTGTGCAATTTAAACAGGAAGTCCTGGATGATTAACATTAATTGAGAAAAGGCTTTTCTAGCAAAAGAAAAAAACTCCTGTGTGAAACATTAAACAAACTTATCTGATATTTATGTTTTTTTCTTTAATAATTAATGAAATGTAAATAGTCAAGGGAGTGTAGAGTTTTGCTTTGTAACTAGGTACCATTATAAATGGCAGTCAGATGTTTACAGAATACCCAGAACCCTTTTGTGTGGAAGGAGGTTACAAATCTGCCCCTTTTCCCTGTTCAAAGTCAAAAATAATGGTGCCTGGTCCCCAGAGCATTCATTGCAAGAACTGTTTGCATATTCAGTTATTGTTTCTGCTGCGTCAGTCATCTGCTGAAGTTCACTCTAATGTGGCCCTGATCAATTCTGCCAGCTGTGCTTAAGTGCTGTTTACTATAATAACATCACACTGCATTCTTATTTGGCAACAACAGCTATGACAGCACCTAAATGCATTGAGAAGCCAAGATTTTATCATGTACACAGATCAAATTGGAATTGTTTATGGAGGACAGTGTTGTTCTAATTCTGTCCTTTCTAGTGAATACCAATACCACAATAATGGCTTTGCCAAAAGCATTACTACTCTGCCCTTTCTAATAAGTGAAGGTCTTGTTGATATAAATACTCTATAGGACATGGAAATTATTTCATTATTGCAGCATACACATTTTCATTGGGTAAGAGAAAAACTTAGAAGCTGAGTAGATTAGCTAAAGAGATGGAAATCATTGTCACTCATGGATGGATAGAAATATTTCGTTAATGTACATAACACATTTTCTGAAAAGACATATATTTTCTAAGATTAAAAAAAATGCAAATAATGATGTATATGGGCTTAAAAGAAAGAGAAAAAAAATAAGCCAGAGTAATTGAATAACAACAGAAATGCACTATGTGGCACAAAGGTCTCCAAACACATTTGCAACATTTCAAAAGTAGTTTCACATATTTTTCCCAATATGCCCAACAGTTCGGTTTGCCATATGTTAAGTAAATCAAATGTCTTCAATATACAGACATGGTGAAAAAGCCATAAAGAATGAACCTGATCCTCCTTCCCCTGAAATCAGTTATAAATACAGCAATAGAATCTTGTCCTGGGAGTTATTTTTTACACTGTGATAACACCCCACAGTATGCTAGATGTTTTCCAAACACAGATGAAGACACATTTCCGGACAGCATACATATAAAAAGACAATGACAGATGAAGCAGGGGAGGGGGAAAGAAGAATAATTCAGGAAAAAAAAAAAAAAAAAAAGGTTGCAATATTGAGAAGCACAGGTCTTATTAGCTTCACTCGTTTTATTCTGAGGGACCGGGCCTTTTTCATTTTAAGTTTAATGCTGAGTTCCCTGCAGTTAATCCTTTCCCTGCAGTTCAGTCTTTCTTTATTCCTCCCATATCAGCTTCCAGGTGCTGTTGCACTGTCCGCCCTGCCAGGATTTAGTCTCCCCATTTCCCCAGAGACAAGTCAGTCTTGACTTGAGCACCAAAAGAGAGACGGTTCTGGGAACCCACAGTCACCAGGGGTAGGACTGGAGCAGGGAAAACTTGACGGTGGTAATGCTGGGCTTTGCAGACCATGCAGGAGAGGGTTGGAGGCAGCCAGGGAGGTGTGAAAGAACGTACAGAAACAGTTCTTGGAAACAGACACAGTAGGATGAACAACACTGGGAGATCTTGGGTGAAGGCAATTAGGCTAGTCCTTGAAGGATTTTTTTTTTTTTTTAAAGAAAGAATCATCTTGATAAAGCAGAGATGAATGGTAAAGAGGAGGCATTAAAGTTCATCTAAAGGAGAACAGGGTAGGAAAAGTCTTGGAAATTTCAAAATAAACTACCCCTTAGTAATGCTCACTAAAATAGGTACTACAAAAAGATTAAGCTAAATATCTCTCTCCCCAGAGGCTGCAGGAATCAAGAGTTTATAATAATATACCTAAACACATCCAATTGGAAGGACACAGAAGAGTCTGCAGAAGCTCCGGTGTTAATTTTTTCAGCCTGCTATCTTAGATGAAGCTGGGCTGTATAAATCAACAACATTATATATGATAACTTGAGCCAGTAGTTATATTCTGAAGAGGCACCCAGCCACCCTAGGTTGGCCTGTCGTAAGAATGTACTTTCATTCCTAAATTTAATTTTCTTTCTTCTGAGGATTTCAGATCAGATTTCATTTTGCTTTATGACTTAAAGAAGCAATTTTTAAGGGGAGGAAAAAAGAAGCAAATAGATTACTAAAGAAATAATGCCAATGTGCTGTGAATTCTATGCCTTCCTGCAACTCCTATCAAGTTAATGGACATTGTAAGAATAGTACACCGAACATGGATAAACCTTAATATGCATTCAAGTCATACATCATAACAGCACAGAAGGCTCCTTGTAAGCAACTGTGGAGCATGCTGTGGCTGTGTATTAAAAATACTGCACATTTGGCTATTTACAAATCCATAATACATATTCAGTTTTGCACCAATATCAAAGCACATTATAAATTCTCACTAAAATATGAAACCAGCAATGCCTATTTAAATTCCAACAGCTCTAACATAATTTACTAGCTAAAGGAATTGGCAAAGGTGTTCTGATTTTTCATTTCTTAAATTCTTGAATAAAAAGAAAGAAAGAAATATTGATGTAGTTTAAAACCTGAAGAATTTGAGACCAATTCAGAAAACTGATGAATATCCCTAGTTCCCAATACAGCTGACTGTAGTTATGAGCCCACAGACAGTCAGTAGTTGTCCTTAGCCCCTTGCAAGATAAAGCCAACCTGTAATTTCCACACTTTCTCTTCATTTTTTCTTTTTTCTTTTTTTTTTTTTAATTGGCAAGTGACATTTTAGTTACGCCTCTTCTAATCTTTTATATACTAAATTTCAACTGGGGGTGATTATTTACAGTTTTTATATATAAACTATGGAAGCCAGGGGGTTGTAACCACAGAGCAGACCTTTACTGTAGCTGGGCTAAATAGTTAGATTGTTGCTTATATGTATAAATAAATCCCTCTTTCATCATGGCCCTACAGAAAACATGACATCCTTCTAAATTCATCATCAGGTTGCCAGGCAGACTCCAAAACAAAAATAATTCATTCAAACTGTTTAATCTACTCAGTGCAGATTGACAGTATCTTTATATATTTTTGAAAGCTCTTTTAACATTAACTGATACTTCAGTGTGGGAAGGAACTAAAAGCTTTCTACATATAAAAGTTCATCGTTTACCTTCTCACAGCTATCAGATAAAAGCATGAGGGCAATGAAGCCACAGCTCTCAGATATATTACTCCCAGAGGACAGAACCCAAATGCATCAGCATCAGTAAAGGAGCAGGTGTGAGCTTTGACTAAAGAACAAATGTTATACAAGGGAAAGACGCCTGAGAAGAGGCAGCCAAATCTATTAACAGCACCGTGCATGAAACAGAGGGTTCTGTGTCACAAAAAAAAACCAAGTGAAACAACCCTCCCTAGAAGTAAAGAAGGGACGAGGATACTACTTCAAATGTTTTAGTGAACTTTCTCATGAATGGATTGCAACACACAATGACAGAACTCCCTCAATTCTGCTTTTCAATAACTCCAAGGCACTAGGGATGTGACAGCATGATGAATACCACAACAGACAGCTCCAATATGGTACCATTTTACCAGATCAATATCTCACTGCAATATAAGAAAAAAGAAGCTGATATTAGTCTACACAGTGTATTACAGATGAGGTACATTTCTTCTTACTGCACTCATGCTGAACCAAAGCAATAATTCATAGATGCCTTTAAAAGGTTTGCACACTAGCACATGCAAAAAAAAAGGCTAATCTTTGCTTCAACATCTGTTTGAACATGTAATAGCTTAAAGCAATAAGTACGTAGGATACTATGTATGTATCTATTAATCTACCTATGTGTACCACAAACACAATGATAAACATATCCAAAGCCAGAGAAATACAGGGATTTATGTATGCTGCACAGTTCCTTCAGGAATAGGTTTCTTCAGGAACAGATTACTTTACATATTAATCAAACATTTCTTAGCAAGTCAGCATGCCCCTTCTCCCCCCTTTCTTTATAAAGATATAGGAACATTTCTAACTGAAGATACAGTGGGTATCGTTTTAAAAGTCTTCATTTGCCAACAGCAATCACAGTTTTTTTTTTCCTTTTTTTTTTTCCTGTACTTCAAATAGGAAGTGAGTGGGAGATCTCAGTTACTGCTGTGTGATAAGTGCTTGCAAATTTAACCTTTTTATAGCAACTACTGTAGCTTTCAAAATAGAAAACAAATAGGATGCCTTGGTAAAAATAATATATCCAAGGCCAGCAGAAAGCAACTATGAAATAGACATTATCAGAATACCAGTTTGCTTTCCATTTTTACCCCTTCCACCCAACATCTCAGGAAAAAAAATGAAAAAAAAAATTTTCCTCTGGTCTGAAGTATTAGACTTTCTTTCACTCTGAAATGCTTGTCTTCACATCATAAATGTTTGTCACCAACTGGACATATATAATTAAATACCTTCATAAGATATGAGAATGTGGAATATAATAAAAAATATCAGATTAATTAATTCCGGATTTGGAAAGCTCTTTTTAATTCCTATTGACTGCTTTTATTTCCAGTACAGTCTCTATCAGTTTAAATTTACTTTAGACTACTTTACACTTCTATTGCATTCAGAAATACCTAGTTTTTGTCATGTATCTTTTTCTCTCTCTTTTTCTCTCCCTTTCATTTTTTTTCAAAGGAGACAGAAGAAGGTGACAAGGAATACAGAATGTTTGAATCTCCAAGTAGAAATTATTATCTAATTTAAAGTAATATAAGAACATAATGCTTTGTATAGTTAACATCATGTCATTCTGAATATGCAAGTAAAAGCACATTGCAAAAATGACATGCAACTTGGTTACATGAAAGAGGAGTAGCACATTTTATTGTAACAAGTAAAACAAGGGGCCAAAGCAAATCCATCACTGGTTTACAGGTGCAAAACTATCCACCATGGTTCTGAACAGAAACTTTCTATGAGTTTAGCTCTCATATGAAACTGAAACACATCCAGATGGACTGACATGTCCGTAGCTAAAAGCTAAATCCAAAACCTGAGTTTTAGAACTTGAACAGACAAGGATGACCTCTCAAGGACAGGTGGAGATACCAAACTGTATCAAAACTCCTTTTAAGTGAGCTTTATGGAGAGAAGGGAAGGACTTGAAAACTCAGGAAGGAAAATTATAACAAAAGTATAACCAAATTCACAGGAGAAATGGTCTCTGTTGAAGTGACTGTAAAACAAATAAGTTACCCACTAAACAAAAGACATGAAAATGATGACCTAGCCGTATGGCTGGTTTGGCTGTTCCCCTTCCACTAACCTTTTCAGACATTCCTCAACATGAGGATGAGCATGATGAGGAACTAATGCATGCATTAGTTAAAGGGAAAAGAGGTAGTGTTTCCAACTGTGTATATTTTAATATTCTGACTGGAAGTACACCAAAAAGTGATGAAAGAGTGATTATTTTATTACAAGTGAGCAGCTCTACTTGATAGCAGAACAATTTGCATTTGGGTGGGCACTCATGGTTCAAGTGGCTTCTTTCCTGCATGCCTTTGTTGGTAGCATCCAGTACACGGGAAGGCAAGAAACACAAATGTTACCATCAAGTCCGTTCACCTTTATTTTCCTAACAGAGAATTTGTACATATTCCAAAGCAGAAGTGAAGACACCATTCACTGGACTGACGCTCTAATTACAGAATTGCTCATTCTGTTTTACAGCACAGTGTTGCCCCAATTGCATGCACTGTTCGAAGAGTAAACGTCTTGCCCTGAAGAGGAAAGATGGTAGCTGCCGTGCCGAAGATGATAAGAATGCAAGACAATCCATCAAGCTGATCCTTTGTACAGGCACACACATGCATAAATACACCCCAGGTTGCTGGAGGTGTATTCATGCACAAGCACTAGTGAGCTGAGATCTAACTGGGAAATAATCTACAGTGAGGAAGGAAATGACAATATCGGTAACTCTATATGTTACACAATATTATGCTAACATTTATCAGCACCTCTGTTCTTCAACCAGCTTCCCGACACTAAGTAATTACGTAAAGTGAAAAAAAAAAAGCACTTAAACAGAAAAATTTAATGAAGAGCAGACATTTTCCATTTATCTAAGATCAAACGTAGACATATTTAGCTCTAAAATTAAAGAAACTGACTGAAAAGCCTGGAGTAATACTGTTTACTTCATTGCTGCAATACCACCAATATGAGCTAAGAATCTGATATAACATTTAAGAAAATGCCTAATTGTGTAAACGTGGATTGCAGCTTTATCAAGCCACTGCAAGAAAATTTTCTCTAGTTCCGTTTTCTTTGCTCTGTTCTACGTTGTCAGAGATATCATAAAACTTACTCTACAAGAAATCAGAAGAGCTTTCTCAAAATCAGTACGTATTAACAGGCTAAGTTGTTATGAATATTTCTTGGATATTTCTAAATGAAAGATAGTCCAAGGAAAACCTAAAAATTCTCTTAAACACTGATGAGAAATAGTGTGTCAAATACTGAAAAAAAAAGGAAAAAAATAAGCTGAGAAGTCCAGAGTTTGAACTTAGCTCAGTTGGAAGCTATATAGATTTTGTATAGACCCTACTGCATTCAGACCAACGTACAATTAGACTTAGGGTTTACTTAGGGTTTTTGTCTCTCTGAAGAAAATCATTATTTTAATAAATGTGGGTGAATATAAATCACATGCTTCTGAAGCCCATACTTTTGTAATTCTCATACAGATCTTTATAAAAGCATTTTTTCCTAAAATAATTAATCAAAAAATGTAAAATATCCTGAAATACAAGTACATTAAAAATTACTTTAAAAATGATTCTATTTATCTAATCCTAACTTTTTTTTAAGTGGCTACAGTTTTTTTTTTTAAAAAAAAAAAAAAGCTAATGAGTAATTAGCAACAGTGACACAAATATTGGATGAAAAGCATTTCAAGATCTAAAAATCTAGGCCACTGAGATGAATGAGTCAGTCTAAGATGGCCAGTGAAAAGGCTGAGAAAAGACTTCATTAACAGTAATAAACACACTTTCGGGCCTCTGTCCAAGATTTGTTAAATAATATTATTGCTATTAAGTGTCATTTTGTCCTGCCTTCAGTAATTCCTAAACACACAGAGGCTACAGCCTATTTAGGAAAGTTCACAAAATGCAGCATAAAGTAGCTGCACACAAACTCCAAGTATATTTCTGGGTTAAGTTTTTAGCAATGCATCAGGATTTTACAGCTCAGCTTACAATATCATTCCAGATCTCTTTGGTAAAATGGAAATCTAAGGTGAAATATTATCAAAGGGTGTAATGCAGAGCAATCTTGTAACCAGTTAAGTTTTGAAACCGATTATCTTTGACTTATGCAAGATTTACATTTTATTTCAAATGAATTAAAGGGGTAAAAAAAAATAAAAGCTCATTAATTATGGTAGCTTTTAAATATTAGAAGCTGAAATTCTTCCATTTCTGAAAAACCTCTCTGGCGGACCTGATTATGTGCATTCCAACAACACCAACTAGTGAACTCCCACTCACATTATGTTGTTGCGAGGCTTTGTCTTTTTTCCTGTAGTCCTGTTTAAATTCTCACCTTGCTCTGCCCTTGTCATCAAGTCACTCAAGCACAAAGCAGGGAGCACGGGAGTGTTTACTCATTTCCCAAGTCCATTATCTTACACATTAATCACTGGTCTGGAACTTTTGGACAATGCTGAATCTGTTACCTTTTTCTCTTTCTGGCTGCTTTACTCTTGGGTCCGATAGTTCACTGGTTCCAAGCTGTACTTACACTCGATGACCTTTACATCTGATTATTTAGCTGCTCCTTTTTTTCCCATTTATATATAAATATATATATATATATGTATACATGCACGACACACACACACACACACACTTAAAAAATAAACAAAGCCATGCAGCCAGCAGTGGTGTTTTCTATCTAAAGAAGTTGGGCATAGGGAAAAACAACCACAGATTTAAACTGCTACCAATCTAGAAGGTGTATTTCATATTTAAAGTGCAAAAGCTAATGCGGGACGTATTTCTCAAGAGCTTTGAGGAAAGTTTGTTTTGTTTCTGTGCTGCTAGCTGCAACTTCTGTCTGGAAAAACTAAAAAGCTTATGTATTTCTGTTCAGAAGACATAACTAAAATATATATATATTTCTGAATGTAGGGAGTTGTTGTGGAAATACATCTGCTAAAATAAAGTTTATTCTCAATAACGATTGAAACCTAAAGCAAAATAGGTGTAAATCTGGGCAGCTGGAGGCTCTTGAACTATACTTGTTAAAAGATTTGTTTGTGAAACATGCATTTTATTGCCTTGTATGCATGTTATAATGAGCCATGGACAACTGCAACATTACACTTAATGATTGCATTTCTTGTTTCAGCCAGTTTCCTTGTCCTCTCGCAATTAACGCTTTCCCAGATCACCCAAGGCTACTTTGTCAGGAGAAGAGAGGGAAAAAAAAAAAAAGAAATTCACATAAATGAGCAATGTCAATAGTTTAGAAAGAGTTTACTTAGAGAACAAAGGGCCCTTATGAGGCACTAGTGAGAAGAAATGGGGAAAAAATGAGTCCTCACAATGTAGGCCTTTTCTTCCAGCGACTTGTTATCAAGCAGTTTGCGAGAGTCCCTCCAATCTGCATTAAAATACATTTCGTTCCATTCACTCATTTGCATTAATTTCTCCCATTATATCTGAAAATGGCTGAATGTCTCGGCAGCACAAAGCCGCAGCCTATCACGGGCGCCCGCCGCGGCACCAGGTGCCAATTTACTCCTCGCAGCCCCTTTCATTCTGTTTGCTGATTCTGACAACTGGAGTCGCTCCCCTCGGTCCGAGGGGCTCCTCAATTGGATTTGCTCGCGGTGACAAAATCGTCGCTGCACCCGAGAGGAGGGGGCTCTTTGACGGAGCGTCCATCACGCTGCCATGGGAAAGCGAGAGGCGAATGATTCTCAGTGGCTTCTGATTTCCACTATTTGTTCAGCATTAGGCCCACTTATCTCCCGAAGAAAAAGCAACATGTAGAGGGAAAGTGACAGGCAGAAACACACTCCCTCGCTCCTTCATTCTCACTGAGCTCTGTATTCAAACAAGGGGGCCCTATTACACTGAAAGCTCCAGATCAGCCTCACTCAATTATCGCAGCTAATCCTTATAGCTCTATAAAGTAAATATTTCATTACAATTTCAAATAAACAGTCACCCAATCTAATGAAGCAAGAACTCAAAGTGGCAATGTCATAGAACTTGTTACCATCATCAAAGGGAAGGACACAGGCCTGTCTACTAATAATGCTCAAAAAAAGGCTTCTGAGCAGATGCACCACAAGTCCCTTTTTTATTATCATTATTCTTATTTCTCACTCCAAGCTTTTCGTCTTTCCAAATATTTTCCAGTCCCAAATATGCCTTCCTTGTGACACTGATTACTGTTTATGTCACTATTGGGTGCAATCCTGGCAGGCACTGAGAATTATTTGAGGGATACCAGATATTCATGGCTCACCTTAAAATCTAGCATCCTGCTAGAGGCTCCCGGCAGCTTTCAACATCGAGGCTTTATTAGTTTGATCAACTTGATGTTATTTCATTGGAACTCATGCTATTAAAAATACATAAATTAATAGAAGTCCAAAAACAATGCTACTTTTTCCAGAGTCTTGCACCCTGCTGGATACTTGAGACATGGCAGCACTTTTACAAACATGCAGGGCATGCATGATAGATAGATAATAGACTATGTTAGGGAGTGCTTCTTTCAGGACCTGAAACCCAGTTTCAGCTTGGACAAGGCAACAGTCCCAAATTCACTTTGCAGCAGCGCCGGGCTCCAGCTTTGCTATTAGTACTGCTATTTTAGGCCACTTCATCATAAAATTCCCACAATAAATTCTGGTTAACTTGGGTTATCTTTAAAGTAGCCAGGCTTTTTTATTTGGAAAATCTATAACAGCAAGAACACTCTTCTCAGTTTATGGCTTATGCCACTCTTCAGAAAAATTTTAAAGATCTCTTCCTCCCACCGTCAGGCCCAGAAGGCCTTTTCCACTTCCCTCCTTTCTTTCCTCCCCCTGCCCTGTCCACATTCAACAGGGGGGATTTTTCTTTGTCATTCCCTGCCTCAGCACAAACGGAACAGGATTCTCTCCTATCGGCTGCTCCAGAGGAGATCCCGAGAGCCTCCTGGGCAGAGAGTTGTGTGGAGATCTCCGAGTAGGCCACTTTAGCACAGCAAGTAAAACTCAAAACCTCCTAGAGCAAATGTCCCCTGTGAGATCTCCTTAGGCCCTGCTCTCATTCCCATGTCATCTATATGTCCAAACACCAGCACTAGGTTTCATGCTAAAAACACTTCCAAACAGCACTACTTTGGGGCCCTGCATAGTAGTAATCTGGTCAGAAAGCTGGTAGATAGCACTCTGTATAAATGCAGAAAAGAGATCCACCACTAAGAAATTACCATATGTATACAGACATTTTTCGAAGTAGGGGCACACTTTAGCGCCTGTCATAAGCTGACCTGATAAAATTAACCTATACAGAGAAGTCTAACATAAAATCCTGTACCAATTTATGCACTTAATACAGTGTTATACTGGAGGATCTTGAGAACGTTCTTGTGCAAAGTGGTGAAGCTCACCCTCAATTAGTAGCTACCCATTACCCCAAATTACTGCCATTCACATGTCAGTCAGGAAAGAGACACTGCAGGAATTAGAGGAAAGAAGTCATTTTCAACCAGTATTCCCCCAAAGATTGTATTGTCTTTATTTCTTCAGTTGTTCTCTATCCATTTTTATTCTTTTTGAATTATTTTTCACTTTTTGGTTTCCACTCTGCAACTTAACTATGAGTCAAAAACATACAGCTTTTCCACTGGGAAAAAATACATATATAAATAAAAGCAATGTACCATATTGTAACTGTAAATCAGATTTATATGAAGTGTATCATTTTAGTTCATGCACAGTTCTCTCAACTCTTGATAATCAACACTGAAAAAAAAAAACAATCTCATATTTTAAAGTGCAAAACATAATTTCCTTATCTTAAATATGAATATTCAAACACCATAGCAATCATTAGGTCAAGTATAGGTAAGAGGGTTTTTCAATAGTTTGGTTTTTTTTGACCCCTGACACATCGTTTTAAACAAATGCTGATCTTCCAGATAAAATAGCATTTTTGCTGATGAAAAACATTACAGTTTGCCAAGTCAAGGCAATATTCACTTCAAAAAAGCCTAATACTAAGAAGCCAAGAGCTCCTATTCTCCTCTGCCTATTGTTGATTGGAAAAAAAATGAATTAACTAAATTAAAAAAAAAAACCCTACACTAGGAAAAAAATAATGTATGAAGCAATAAAACAAACAAAAAAAAACCCCAGGTTTTCCTGGTAACTTCTTTAATGAAGTTCACTTTAATGATTCAACATTTGTTTTGCATTACATACTTTCCTGCAAGTCATTTTATTTTTTTCAAACTAACAAAATCAAGTGTGACTTTAAATTATATATTTACAAAAAAATAATTTATTATTTCAACAAATTGTGAAATTGTGTTAGATAAAGCTTAACTTCACGGTTGTAGAGTTCTTGACTACCAAAAGCATATTTCTTAAATAAACAAAAATTCTTCCCAAGTAAATATGGAAAGCTATTGCAGTCTGAAAAAGAATAAATAAATAATCACATATGATATATTGAAAGTCTAGAAAGGAGAACATATTTAGTAACAAAGAATAAAACTTCGTATTTCATATTAAATTAGATATTGAATAAATATTAAATAAACATTAAACAAACACTTCCATAACTCAATAAGCAAAGGAGTTAAGTCTCTTCCCCCATGCAAGACAGCTGCTCAGACACACAGCTGCAACATGTATGAATCCACCCAACTCCAACCTGCACTGAGGGAGCTCCAAGGGATAAAAACCACAGCTGTCCCCACAAAATCCATGTGTATAGCAAGTACCAACTTCAGCTGCCTTTTCTTTAAACTCGGTAGCTTATTTCCGAATCAAATTCACAGAACAAGCAATGCAGATTATCTTTTCCACTACAATAATTTCCACCGCAATGTATACATACCTCATAATGTATATTGACTGACTTAACATATAACAGTGCTCACCAAGAAATATACACAGACAGAAACAAAACAGTTTTGTTAAATACTTAGATAAGAAAAATTAAAAACTATAATTTTTTACATTTGTTTCACACTATTTGTAAAAATCTAGTATTGTTCCTCTTTTTTTTTCTTTTCAACATACATCTGATTTATTTTTGCATTGCTTTTGAAATTTGGGCATATGAAACATCTGAGTATTCATGTCACACCAAGGAATGTCAGATGTTGCACACTCTAGCTAATAAATTGTATTAAAATAAGGTAACAATGTATTTTTTTCATATATTATTCCCTTTATTCTAGTGTTACGTAATTATATCTCTTCAGATAATATTCATATAATGTCTGGTTTTGGCAAAAGTATCCTTTGCTTTCTTTTTGCTTACTTAATTGCATGTTTGCAGAAAAATAAATTTTGAAATAAACCATCTTGAGACACACCTGAAGTGAACTGAAAATAAATAGATGGTTCTCCATATAAGGAAATCTTTAGCTCTATAGTCAAGTATGTTAGGGATGCATGCCTGAATAAAGAATTTAGGGTTGGGCATATGCCAGTAGAGCTGCAATCAATACAGTCAAGTAGGTGGAAAAAAGATGAGATCTTATGTCTTAGAAGCTTCGATCAAAATTGATTACACTTTTGAAAAATGCTTGACAAAAAATATTAAATTATATAGTATCATTCTCCATCTTTCCACATGTTTGTCCAGTTTGTACATCTTCAAATGCTCCTCAAGCCTTGAGCCTCTTTGGCTCCAACCCCGAGAAACTCTCTGAGGACCTCCTCAGAGCTGCTTAACTCCTTCAGCTTCATAAAAAAACAAACTCACTTTTCCCATAGGAGATAGGTAACACCTGGTGGGCTTCCCAACTTAGGGATAGATCCAGATGAGAGGACCTGACAGCCAAATAACAACACTCCAAAGTGTTACAAATAACCAGAGCCGGCACAGGGAGCCTTTGGGTACTGATAGGAACATCCTTCACCATTTATTGATAAACTTTTAATCAAAGAAAATATGCAGTACTAAAACACCAATGACTTCTCATCAGCGGTTGACCAAGGTAGTCTAATAGGACTTTCACCACGATCTCAACTTTGCTAGCATCAAGCTCAGGTTATCCAAAACTAAAAGTTCTAGTAGTTCTGCCCATGCAAGCAGAAAGTGAAAGTCTACTAGAAACAAAGATAGGGTACACCACTGTCCTCCCAAGGATCTATATTTTGACCAAACACCATGAAATCTTCAGGTTAGGGGTACAGTAATTTTCATGATTCTAATTCATAGTTAAAAGCATGCTTCATCTGCTTGTTAATGCAAACATTTGAGTTGTTCGCATTTATCTTCTGAGAAACAATTGAAATCAGGTCTAATTTTACTTTTAAAAATATATATATTGTCTAGCACTTCAAGGAATTTACAGCTTTCCTAACAACGTTGATCTCTAAAATATTCCTATGTGAGCTGCAATGCAGAATATTTTTAAAGCCAAAAAAGAAAAAAAAACCATTTGATATAGAGTTAAAGCTATCATAGCATTTGGATAAGGTTGAAAGGTGGTTAAAGGGGTAAGATTTTAAATGCAAACAAAATAATAATTAATTGCTAAGGTGCTTTTGGGAAAAATCATACACTTGACCCAAGCTGAAGGCTGAAATATTAATCTATTTCTATGACAGAGATCAAACTTCATAGTGGCTTTTTATCCTCCTCATAATAGAAGCAACAGTTGTAAACCATAATGTTATAGTTCAAACAATGCCCCCCCTAAGACTTCAAATTTATTATAGCATTCATCTCCAAGACAAAAGACCTAGTATAGGAAAAAAGCTCTTTTTAGCAAAAAGCATGGTTGTTATTTATGGCTCAGATGCGAAGAATGAGTTTGGGGAATTTATCAGAGATGAAGGTATGAAATGTTTTAGCTTGTTCTTCTCTCTCTAATCCATAAACCATTTTCTCAGCCACCCAAGTGAATTCTAATGGAACAGGAGTGATGAAATAATATTTTCCTAGCCCTTTAACACTTTGCCTACTGTGTGCATTGTGTGACTTGTTCAGGGAAAACACAGGAGCTTACAGTTACAAATCTTTTAAATAAGAAAGTAAAATGATCTTGTTAATAAATTATGTAAAACAGCCTTGTGGGAAGATTCAACATACCACTGAGTGCTTGTGCCCCCTATCAAACTGTATTCACTCACAAACTGCTCTTGTAAAGGACTTTTTAAATAGTCTTTCATTTGATAATAATAGGCACATAAGATTTCCTGTGGATGCCTTGGAGTTATCAACCCAGCTCATAACTATCTAATTTTCTCTTGGGAGCAGGAAGGAAAACAAAGGTTACTGAAGATCCCCTTAGTCTTCCGAAGAAGGAAAATCGCAGTATGAGACCATGTGGGTGTTATCTCCCCTGACATACAAGCAACACTTTTCCTTGTTGGATTTTCTGACAGGCAGTAGCACTGTGACAGGGGTATTGCGGAGTGCTGCCCTCATCTCCCGCCTGCCACGCCACCCTGTTACGCAGACTTCGTTACACATGAAACGAATTTCTCTCCCCATCTCAGCTTTTCCAGGCAGAGCCTGATGGCTCTTCAGCTCCCTCCCCACTGGCGCAGTTCTGTCCACTCCTTCCATGTGGGGCAGATTCATGGGAGAGCACCTGCTTGTCCATGGATGGACCTATGATAAAACTATGATGGACCTTCCCCAGGCATCCATAAAACTACATAAGGCTAACAAACCTGTCTGGAATTCTCTTGGATGCCTAAGTAAGACTAAATGCTAGAGTTGTGGTCTCAGGTGATTACAGAGACTAACACGTTCAGCTACAGGCAAGCTGAAGGATCACAAACCTCTGGGTTCGAAAAGGCCTGAGGTTTATTCCAATGAATTTTAGGACTTGGGGCCCTATTCCCTGGCAGATACATCAGGGGAAACAGCACTTCAGCTCCAGGACTCCTTTAGCACTTGGCGCAAGAGTCAAGCTATTTTTGTACCCATATACTACACAAAGAAGTTGGGGGCCTGTTGTGTGAAGCAGTGCAAGAGCATGTACTGTTTCATTTCTGGAACGACAGAAAGGATTAGAGCAAGCTCAACAAGATTTAGATTGGACGCAATATCTGCCATTAGCCATTACTTGATTATTATGTTGATAAAGTTTCAACAAATCTGGCCAACTGCTCCTTTAAATCTCATTTTGTATTGCTGTTCTTCTACAACATCTACGGCAAATGGCGTATTACTCTTCTGTGACACATCTACTCCTCCATTTAATAATATACGCCTAATTACATTGCCAGGTCCTGTCCTACTGAAGTTAACTGGAGAGTTGCCAATGACTTTACTGAATATAGAAATAGGTCCATATTCACGCGGTGAAATAGGATATGGGAAATCTTTACAGATAAATTGTTTCTTCTCTATCTCATTTTGCTTCATATTTCAAAAGAAATTTACACTGACTTCAAAACTGTGAAACAAGCCTATTCATAAGAATAAGAAACTGCACAGAAGCCAATAAATAAATAAATAAATAATCACACAACTTGAAGAGAGAGGAGATAATATATTCTCATGATGACAATATTTTTTCTCTTTCCTTTTTTTGAGAAGAGAGGAGGAGGAGGCAAGAATCCATGTACCTTTCATATCTTTCCATCCTGGTTGAAAAATAATCATCAAGTTGTGCAATGGTCTTTAGCTCTGCAATATTCTCATTTATAAAAATATTTTCCCCTTTCTCTTTGTGTGAAGGAATTGACTAGAGGAAAATTACATAATTATACATCTTCCTCTATACTTTATTTTTCTTTTAAGTGCAATATTATCGACTCTGTTTCAAGTTCATACTCGAGAACACGCATGAGCATGAAGGCTTGTATTCATTAAAGGAAAAATTGTGCACCCACTCTGCTACAGATTTGTCTTGCTTTTCTTCCACCCTCTACCTAGGGAATGTAATCTGAAGAAAGCCACAGCTTTTACAATCATCTAGAGGCCCATCTGTTCCCTCCAATTCGTTCTTTTTCCAGGCCCTCCTCAGAGTTGTAAGAGGAAGAAAGACGAGACAAAGAATGAGACAAAGAAAAAGAGAGATTTGAATCTGCATCAACTACTGATCTGGCTCACAATGCAGCCCCACAAACAGCACGAGCTCGCAGCACAACCCAGGAGCAAGAGCCTCACCACCACCAGCCCGACCATGCTCTTGGGCTAGGTCTATAGGGCCTCAGCCAGGAGACCAGCGCCTACGAAGAGGAGCACCTGAGAAAAATGATGGAAGACAAAGCTCACTATGCTCCTGTTTAAGAGCAATCTGACCCTTGCCCTGATATACATCTTCATGTTGGTACCCGCCCCAAAAAAAGATGCTTTCCTGATTTGTGCTGTCTCCTCTGCTCTTGCAAAGCAGGCAATAGGAGCCTAACTCCATCTTCAGAAGGCGGGGCGGGGGGGGAAGAAAGAAAAGCTTTAGTAACAACATTTTTCTCTTAATAAATCATTTTTAATGACTTCCAATAAATCATCGTCTAATCACTTTCCTTTGCCACTTAAGCCAGTCAAAGTATACCGCTCACAGTTAAAATATTAATATATTCACAGTTCATGTAAAATAACAATAACTTGTAGATAAAGAAACTAACCGGAGAAAAACCAACTAAATCCATCTGAGAAAGAAAAGTTTATAAACAACTCTTTTAAACTTTTTTTTTCTAGCAGTGAGTTGTCTGTAGTTCCTGTTTTATATATTAAGGACCATTTCTGATTCACAATTTACTTTCACATGCAAACCCATACAAACTCCCTGGATACATACATTTGCACCTACCTACACAAATATACATAGAGCAGAGTTTTATCAGTTTAGTAACATTCCAAGCGCTTCTGAAACGTCAAAAAGACCTAGTGAAATAAGGCATTTAACATTGCAACTTGCCATCGCATATCTTGCATTCCCAATGTCCTACTGGAATTCCGAAGATTCTGCTGTTTTCCTTTCCTCTACGGTTTCATCCCCGCAATTTCGGAACGACAATTTACATCTGCATTACACTATTTTGCCCTGACACTGAAATGAAAGTTAATTAGTTTCTATGACAACCTGATGCATGAAAGGACCACAGGTTCTTTCACATTTGTAAATACATACCAACTTAGTATTCAGCGGGCAGTGTGGATCAGCATTAAGCACAAATAGTATGAGTTTGTTTTTAGTAAGATAGAAAAAAAGGGACTTAAGTCAGATGACGTGATTCATTGGAGCATACATTTGTCAATGAACAGATGAGTTCCACTTTATTTCTCTGGTATTTAAAGAGGTCTACAAAGTTTCATTAGAAAAGAGTATTCAGATGAGAGCTGACATTCCTTTTAAATGGTTGGTTAGGAACTTGGGAACAAAAGCAGATGGAGTTGTTTTTTAACCTTAGTTTGTATCTGTATTTTCATAAAAATATATATCTTTGAAAGTAATTCAAGATACACAGTATTATTAATACTCAAAGATCAATGCAAGCAATGCTGCTTCATACAGAAGTTTTTGATCTAAAACTATGTCTTGATTAACAGAATCATATATAGTAGCTTTTCTTTTATCAGATCCTTAAAAAGCATGTATATTCCCATGAGCAAATATTTACTTAAAAAAAAAAAAGCAAAATTTTTGTATAAAAGGCTCCTGCTTTACTTACATATTAAATGTAACAGGAGATGTTTCTTATCATATTGAACACCCAAGACACTTACTTAAGTAATGGAACTTCTCACTGATTTTAGCCAGGCCTCCTGCTCCCCAAGAGCTGTGGCAGGAGGTCTTTGCAACGCTCGTCACATTAAGATTATCCTGCAACATTTCACCACCCTGACAGACGGCCCTATCTTTTCTCTGGGTGGAACAGGGTGCTAAACCTAGGAGAGGCAAAGAAAGAGCAGAGCTGGGTCAGGGAAAGTCCAAAAAGAAAATCTGCCTGCAATACTCGCAGATGTTTATTCCTAAGCATCAGCTCCCCGTGAACTGCACAGATCGGCCAGTTGTGCTAACTTTTGAGAAATGCTGTATACATGCACAGTTTCTGCAAGGAGATGGCATTAGAAAGACGTATAAATATTACGCCTGTTAGCCCTTCAGAAAATCAAGACCGTATCCTTTCCTCAGCACGGACAGAGGTCATTGAAGTGGATTCTGTTGGGCTGCACAAAATAGTTTCTTGGAGATATCCAGGACAAGAGAAGAGAAAATCTCTAAATGTGGAAAAAACTTTAGCAGATCAAGGTTAGATGATCTGCCTACTATTCCCAGTATCTTCCCCAATGCAGTTGCATTCCTCTTTTCTGTTGTCATTATAAACACTTTCTAAATAAAATTGACAGTATACACTGAAATAGTCACACACCCAAGTATTATGTGACCCAATCAGGCTATTTAGTCTACAGGCAGTGTAGCAAAGCAGAAAAAGGAGGAAGTATTACTGAGACAAGAAGTAGATAATTATTGTTCCCCAACTTCCTTTGAAATGAGGAAACCCAAGTTGCAGGACGACAAGAGCAAGCTAGAGATGAGATGTGAACGCAGATATTCCTTCTTCTCTACCCTCGGAGGTAAAATAATTCCACTGAATAATTTCAAAGAGAAATGCTGATGTAAATAATGAGGAGTTATTTCACCAAATGAGAGGCTAAAATACTGATCCTGCAAATCGCCTGTTTGGGTGGACCCGGAATTTGGGAAGACTTCCCAGGCTCCTTTTTGCACAACTGAAATCCAGTTACAAATGTTCTCCTAAACTATTTTCCTCTACTCCAGTTTTGAAGCCCACTTGTAAAACATTGGGCTTCAGGATTTTAATCAGAAACCTAGAAACCTATAAACAATGTGTAACTTACAGATGCCCTTCAGTGCATCACAACACTTTTTAGTATAGCTTTAAAATTCTCAATCACTCCATATTATTTATCTTCAAATTTCCTCATATTTTAAATGTCATGGTGTCAGACTAAGCAATAAAAAGTTGAAAAGCTTATAACTGAACTCTACTGATAACACTTTAACATTGTATTTAAGACTGAAAATACTGATGTGATATTTGTTTTTTTCAAATTAAGACAGATTAAATTCTTTTTTATTTTTGCCAATATATGAAAATTTAGATTAAATTATCACAATGCAAATTGCAAGTACATCAACTCCAGACTTGCAGATGCATCTATGAGTTAATCGTAAAAAACAGTATTTCAAATCATTGCACATTTTTCAGCTTCATCTGCTCTTTTACAGATTTTGCTTTACCCTAAATTGAGCACTGAAACTTCATTTGCTTTTTACACTAAATTGCCTCCAAGATTTTATAGTCATTAAAATACAAGCCACAAGTTGCACTTTTAGACTGCGGATCTTCATTCTCATAAAACAACATTCTATAGCTAAAGCTGCATATACATACAAAGTATAAGGACAAATATAAATTACACTAACAGATCAAGTATCTTTTCTAACATGAACTGGAAGCTTTCAACTTAAAAAGTCAACAAGAAAATACTTCACCTCTAAAAATAATAAAACTCACTGAAACACTAGCAACTCGTGTCTGATATTTGTATAAAAGCAAAAATAATCTTCTGTCACCAAACCTCCAAGTGCCTCTGTCACTCCACCCTTAACATGAACCTTTACTTGGCTACAAGGATTTTGCTGTTCTACTACACTCATTAGAATGGAATTTGTGTTAACTTCCATGTACCACGACTTACTAATAGGATTGCTAGCAATTATTACACTGAAATGAAATCAGCACAAACTATTAGATCTGTTTAAACAAGTTAAAAATAAACCTTGATTAAATGTTCTTTTTAAAGAAACTGCTCATTAGGGCTGCAGGGCCTTCCGATAAATTGGTGTTTCATTAACATCAAAGCATGAATCAAGTTTAAACTCACTTACCAAACAAGTTATACTTAAAAAACAGTTTTAAAAAATAACCTGGATTACAACCAGCACATAAGACAGTAACTAAACAAGGTCCTTATTTACAGAAGTTTGGAGATTTCAGTAGGGAAGCGGCCTTCCATGAGGCAGGATGGAAAAGACAGAACAGAACCTGTGGTATCCACCGGCACCAAATTAATTCCCAGAGCTCAGCTACACATTGCAGTTTGGAAGTAGTCAGTCGGAAAAGCAACATGGGTCCCGGACTTGCAGGAGAGGACAAAAGCTGTTTATTCCTAGCGCTCTTATATTTAGAATATGAAAAAGCAAACGGGGTTTGGACTTGAATAAGGCTCGGGCATGCCATGGGCATTGGCTTGGATGCTTTCCGTTTTACGTTTCTAAACCTATTGTCTCCTGTAGGCTGAAGATACACGCGCTGTTTAAAATAGCCTAATGAAAGGATGGAAGTTAAAAGTGACAAAAGCCTGCCAAGCTGCCGGAGAGGAAAATCTCGTTTTCCCAAGCACGCTCCAGTGTTGCAGTTTATTCTGAGAACTCCGACTTGACAATTTTATCGCACGTATTAAAAAAATTGTCTAATTAACAATTCGACTGCCATTCATCTCAAATGTGAAGGAGGACTTTGCGTGCTTTGTGAAAGGCAGTGCTGAACTGGGCAGTTTCTCAATATAAAGATAATTTTGTAACACTGTCTTGCGGTTGTAAGAATTATTAAAAGAAATGGATTAATAGTAATTCAATATAAACAAATGTACTCATTACATTATACCAAGTAGTACATATATTTTGAAAAGCATTTTAAAAATTGCTTTTAGATATCGATAGCATAACAGATCATTCAATAATTTTAACTGTAACTTACTCTATCAATTTCTGCTGATCTCTCCTAAAAGGCGCTTGCCACTTTCCCTGCACCAGTGTTACAAAATGTTCTGCTTTAAAAAGGAACAAACCTTCCAGTTTAAGTAATTAATATTCCTTAATTAAATTCACCAAGCCATAGACAATGAATTCTTTATAAAACTGCGAGCTTGCCTAAAGCAACAAAGTCACACTTTTGTTAAAGCATTTTTAGTGTGTATTTTGCACAATTTTTTAAAGTTTAACCTCTGTGGATCAATGTGCTTCCTTAAAAGACTTTAATAAATTAAAGTGCAGAGAGCTTTTTTTCACCAGGCAGAAAAAGCTGATGAGACAGGTTTAGTTTAATCTCAGGCAATAGAAGTCATTAACCATTCTCTCAGGGATTAAAATATAGCTTGCCCTTTTCTTCTCTCACTTATCATTAGCATCACTTTAATCTCCCAGCGTTTCACACTGCTATTTTAATCATTACTTACTGCCTTTTGACAAGTGCAGAACATGCTTTTTCTCATTGAGGCAATATCCTGGTTTTAGCTGACAAATGTAGGACATAATGTAAAAATATCAAAGTGACATCTCTTAAACACACCTTCATCATAAAAATCTCTAAAGTTACAATATTCCTTTGTCTAATGTTTCTATTGAAATTATCATTTGAAAGGTTTCTCTCTTCCACAGAGGCAAAAGTTTGTTCCAAATAACACAACAACAAATTTCAGTCGAATGATACCGAGAGTACAAACATTTCAGGGATTTTAAAAATATATACCTTAACATTCTTTGTGTATCCAAGACATGTGTCTGTAAACTTCCATGTATGGTGAGGGGACGATAGTTTTCCAGCATAGCCAGCTCCAGTATATTGTGGTGAAATGCTGACCTGCATTATGTGATATTTTATTGTTCAGTAGCCCTGACGAAAAATAAACTGAGCATCTTTCTCTGTCACTTATGTATTTTGTCACTTAGTTGCTTTCATGCTCAGTTTTGCGGGAGCGGGGGGAAGAGGGGTAAGAGTGAAGCTAATGTCATATGATACTGTTCTGAGCAAAAGCAATATAAAAAGCTTTCAAATTTTGTACTGAATATTGTAATTAAACCTCTTCACACGTATTTTAAATGCTGTAATTCTTTCAGTTTTAGAAAATGCTACAAAATATATTCACAGCTCTTTGACTTTTATTTTAATTTTAACACTAAATATATCTGCATATTATCCAAGGTACAAACTGTGGTCAAATGGTACAAATTATAAACAGAATCCCACAGGATTCATACATTTATTAAGTTTCCTGTCATCCTTGGTGTTACGTAAATGGATTATTAAAAGATTTAAAATACTTTCTTTGAAATTCTATTTTGATTCAGAACAAAAACTAACAAAAATAAATTGGCAATGACAGAACTTAAGAAATTATTTTAGTTAGTAGTAACACAATTCCTAATGTTTGGCCCCAAGCTCTTTAATCTAGTCCATCTGTAATGATCTCATAGTACTTTCAACCATTATTTAACTGTTAGAAGAAAAAAAAATATGTTGCACTATATGTTTCAACAATAAAATCCCTTCTTAAGCTTCACAAAGCAGAACAATTCATTATTTGATCTCTTTCCAGGTTCAAAGTCTGTCTTATTGCAATACTTCAAAGAAATATGTAATCAAAGACAAACAGCTGTGAAAACAACCTTTTATTACTTTATTATCATCTAGCATATATCTTTAGGGTAAACCAATGAAAATGCTATACAAATAAAACAAATATTCCGCTTACATTTCTACTTAACTATAAATAGACATATAGTTATAATCATTTCAAGGTAGGGCCCAGTCCTAGAAGGTGCAACTGCAATTCCCACCCCTGTATTTCACAAGATCATGCCTTTCACTAATTAGACCTTGATTCTGCAAAAACCTAAGCATGCAAGTAATTTCATATTTATGAACTGATTTATATCTTCCAGTTGCAATGTTAATATGAGCAGTTTTTAGCCTGTGCATTGTATTTATAGCAGGGCAGCCATACTTTAATTTCCCATACCATATATTACATTACTCAGAACAATATTTAGGTTGTCAAATTGAGCATTTTGAAATTAAGAAGTATCAGAAGATGGCTTCTGATATAATCTCAGTACTGTCTCCTTGTACATGTTATTTTATGTAATAAATTTTTAATTACATGATCACATGGTATTTTTTTTTCTATAGTTTCTACATTTTACCCCATGCCCTGCATTGACTGCACTCTGGAAGTGGGGAAGCTATCCATTAATTTTATTTGCAGTACTCATCTAGTAGCCTGTGCTTCACTCAGAGTTTATCAGACAAGAAATATAGAAAGAATTGGCTTCATGTGCTCTTTGGTAAGATGTTCATTATAAACCTCAGAGATTCAGATTGATATAAGAGCTTTTTTTCATAATATATACCTATGCATAATATTTTACATATAACTTATCAAATACATCCAGAATTCAGCACAGACAAGCTTCCCTATATTCACACGGAGAATCAGTGGCACAGATGGGCCTAACATTCAAAAACTTTCGTTTTCACCATGTGTAAGATGCCCTTGCTACACTAACACACCTGTGAGCAGCTACAACTTCCCCCGAGCTCGCTGGCTGCAAGGAGAATAACTTCTGCAAGCAAGATCCCACATATCTCGGGCTGAGCACCCTGAAAATGAATTATATGCAGTTAGTGGCCATCTGCCAAGTGTTTTAATTGAGTTGCTCGGCACCACATAGGAAAGCCTCTGACAGAAACAGGGATAAAGCTGGGACTGTCAAAGAGTCTTTCTTTCGACTTGATCACAATCACTATTTTTTTGCAGTCCCTAATTTCTTCTACTTGCTACAGAAAATGAACCAAAGTTTCTATCTTGTACACTGAATTAAATAGGGATGCTGAAAAAAAGTAGCATATGAAACAGAAATTACAAACTATATCCTTGCAATAATTAAGAGCAAATGCTCCACAGGCAACAAAATTTAGGCACTTCTTAGCTTTTCAGAATTTAACTTCCTGTTCTAATTGCTATACACAAATATGGCAATCTTGCCTTATAGCACATCACAGTTAATTGATTATTTAGCTTTCAGCACTGCAGAAAAAAAATACTATTGATCAATTTATTCAAATAACCCACAGAAGGTTGTAGGAGCTGAAATTAGTTCTTGGGACCACAGCTCGAGGCCTAGCAGTTGGCTTTGAACAGGCCTGTGCCTCCTGGCCTTCCCCTTTACTTCCTTCCTTTTTTTTTTTTTTTTTTTTTTTGTGAGAGGAATCCTTTGGAGATTCCTCTCACAGTTAAAAGAATTGGACC
This sequence comes from Tinamus guttatus, assembly GCF_000705375.1. The sequence continues at coordinate 541,720 of NW_010585073.1, read as the reverse complement.
TCTCAGTCCAGATAACACATCTGATTTGTTGCAAGGATCCTTATCTAGTTTCCCTTCATTTTCCTGACCATCCTCCAGCCGCACATTAGAATGGCCAAAATCAATTATTTTGGCTGGCTTTCAAAATGTATTGACAAACACAAGCAAGAAGAGGAAAGACAGTATCTTTCAAAAGCATTTATCCTGGCTACCCAAAACTGGAGGTCAACACCAACAAGAAAAAGCCTTTTTTTTTTTTTTGATTATCCATCTTTCTTCCTGCACATTTTTCAGGCTCCACTACTAAACTAAAGGAAGGTTCTTAATTTCATGCAGTATTATTGTCTTAAAAAGAGATATTAACCATCATCTATAAATATAGCAATGTAGTGAAAGCAAACAAAACTATCTTGCTTTCAAACTAATGTATTTTAGGAAAATCAGCATGGTAGACACCACTGAGTTCTCCAGAACAACCTATCGGCATTGCCAAGAACACTGTCAAATGCTGCTAAGCTCAAAGAATAACCATGGTGTGAAGTAGTTTTGAAAACACCTTCCCAGAACTGATATTCAACATCCAAGATGTTAAAACAGAGACAAAGAAAACTGTTATGAGGTGCTAAGCCAACTCTGCCATGGTTGAAGAATCTCACAGGATACTTTCCTAACTGCTTCTCATATTAAAGCCATGGTATAAAATCTTTCTCTCTCACTAGTTGCAGGTAATATCCTCTCAATCACATAATGTGATGTCTCTACAGTAAATTAACAGTTGTTGTAGCAATTTCTCTTTAGCTTTCTACGGTTATCTGACAGCCACTCTAGAACTGGTTAGGCGGATGGACAAGGGAATTTGATTTAACAAACTCCAAATTTCTCACTGCAGGGTAGATTAAACAGGGAACTGTAAGATTATATTAGTGTAAGTATTATTACGGATACATTTAACATAGCAGAGTATAAACATATCATTTTCCAAGGAGCCTCTGTCAATCCACGATCAAACATTTAGCCAAACCAAGCACCCCTTTTGCAATGCTGAGCTCAGAGGGCACACAGCACATATCCCATCAATTTCTCCCATATGCTGCAAAATCCGAGTAAGAATTTCACCTTTATGCAGGTCTTTGCATTTTTAGTTGCCATCTGAAGTTAATTCCATCATACTTCTATAAGGTATCACAGCAGAAGAACAGAAGGAGAAAATACTCTCTCTAGTTCTTAAAATCTCAGTTTATAGCCGAAGTATGTTTTTTTTTTTTCTTTTACACATACATGGGTGGGTCTTTTATCTGGAGATCAACTGTAGCTTTTCAGTAATCCAGCACATTTAAAAATAGTTCTGCTGGATCAGTTTATATTAAACAAGTCACACAGAAAGTTCATGAATGGCGGAGCTAAAGGTAATCATGTATTTGTGCAAGGGAGGGACCTAAATCACTTACTCCAGATCATTTTAGCCCTGGATTTTAGGACGCACTGTTAAAAATGTGACATTATTACTCAGTTAAAAAAGCCTTTAACATATTCATGGCAAACTTTCTACCCACAAAGACTTATAATCCATCTATCTATCTATATACATATATATATATATATATATATAAAGGACTAGATTTTATATCTGCTCATACTCCTTAGGGAAAAAAAATATCCTGCTGGCCATACTCAACTCCTCCTGCTATGCAACTGTGCCATCTTACCTCGTGTAAGATGTAAGGTGCCAGGCCAAGCAGAAAAATAAAAGATTTGCAAGGAGTTATTTTTCAAGCTGTGGAAGATGTTGTTTTAGACAGTGAGCTCCTCAACCAGCTAATCAAATCTTTGAGAGATTTGCCCCTGAATTCAATTAGAACAGAACAGCGCCTTTGGTTACACGAGTTTCTGTGTACATAAATTTTATAAGCTGGTAGACTGACTCAGCAGAAGCAAACAGATGATATCAGCAAAGGTAGTCTTCAAAGGCTAATGCTTAAAACTCGACTCAAAATAAGGCAGCACAAGAAAAAATGAGCAGCAGACATATGCCCTCAGTCTGAGTTCCACCCACCTTTATGAGGAGATGTGTCAAGTCACGTATTTTTTTCTCTTCTTACCAAATTGCAGCCCTTCCAACAAGCAATTACATAAAGGGAGAGTTAAACTGGGACCAGGTTAGTCACTTGCTTACCAGTAAACAGGCAGTAGTCATTGACGTAAGACATTACTATTACGTTACAAGTTCTTAAAAGCACACTTATCAAAGCGCCATATCTCTCACTACTCATGGATTTTTTTGTAAAACTGGGGTGGAAGGATTCAACTTTCATCAATCCCTTTGTGCTATGTGTCTTACAAAGTTACCTAGAGGAAGCTTTATACATCTTCTCTTTGAGATCTCCATCGCTCAAAATACTCGGTCAACATTCCAGCAGCAGTTAACTCTAAAGGCTATTCTTAAGTACTGAGGTGCTCATGATAGCTACCGTCCTAAAACATTATTTATTTTTATCTGAATGATTCAGTTCATTTGGAGCAGAGTTGCATTGGGTCACAATAAGGAAGCTGGGGTACTCATCCACATTTAACAAGGGAACAAAGAAGCAGAAATTCATCTTGGCACATCACCAGAGTTGTTTTTTCACTGGCATATACAGCACTCTCCACTCCAGCACTGCAAACCTGTCACTGGCCCTACCTTTAGTTCTGATCCTACTATTCCTGCTGATCATTCTCTAGCTATAATAGTGTAACAATAAAGGCTTGAAGGGCATCTAAATGGAACAGCAGAAAAGCAACTCAATGAAAACAAGAGCAAAGTTAATATGTCTTTCTAGGACAGATTTGCTGAGAGCATCTTCCTAGACTGAAAGAACTATTTACAGATATAATTCAGATTTCTGAATATTCATTTCTCTGTTCTAGAAGTGAGCTCTGAACTAAAAGAAAAAGAAAAATCACCTGCATAACAGAAACAGAATAGACTTGAACTCTCATCAGGTGTAATTTTAATCAGATAAATTAAAAAAGCATCTAAAGAGAGAATATTTGCCAATATAACATTAAAATTATATATAATCTTCTTTATATCTACTTAAGACATGTTTTTGAGATCTTACAAAACTTAACAATAGCTCATTGATACTAACAAGAAACTCCTTTCTATTTTTCTGTTTTGAAGTGAGATAACTAGGAGAGAAAGAACATTAACTATATGTTGTGTTAGGAAAATGTATATGTACTAGAACCTTGTTTTTATTTCAGTGCCATTAAGAAATACTTCATACTACAGAAAGATAAGTTCCTTCAGTCAGACTGATGTGTATCTCAGAACTGATTGAAAGCCTCAGTGAAAATGATTGTTCTGAATGTTCAGAACCTAATGCACATATTCACAGCAGCAAAAAATGAATGCCAATAGATACAAGCCCGATATGGGATGTGGGGACAGCAAGGTTGAAGAATTCGATAAGCTTTGAGACCAGCAGAGTGAGAAGAGAAAGACCTAAACGTATAGCTCTTCTACTATGCATAGATTTGGCATTGGCTAGAATTACTAAAAAAGAATATCTTTTTTTTTTTTTTTTGGTCTAATGTAATGGGAAGTCATTCTATCAATCTTTTGGTAGACTCTGAAAAAATGTGTAATATAACATGAAGCATATACTATTACCAATCTATTTCAATACATATCCAGTAAACAGAGCAGACAATTGTCTCAAGCATTTTCTGAATACTAAATGAAATACCACAAGTCATCAAGATATTTCAGAAATTATTCTCAAGCTCTAATATTTGCACCACGACCTTTGCAATAGCAGATAGTTATGTGAAGAAAAAATTATTTATTCATCCTCTGAGTATGTTTTATGAAGAAGAAAAGTGCAACTACTCAACTCCTTCTGACCCTCCTCCTGAACCTGGGTTCTTACAGGAGCACAGAGATGCCCTTAAAACGTCCTTCTGTGTCAAAACAGACTCCAGCAAAACACAGCAGAAATTTACCGTCCCACAGAAAAACTTTAGCTAACAGACAGATCTTGTATCATACCCAACAAATTTGGGCTCTGCAAGAATAATCATGGTAGTGAATTCCAGGGCTTGGCCTTTCTTCTCCCCTTCTCAACTCAGAAATCTTTCAACAGCCTAGGAATCACATCTGCGAGCTAGTTATCAAAAGTATCCTTGGTAATCTTTACTACAAAGATGCACACCAAGGACTGAGATATTTAAGATAAATCGCCTTTAAAAATTAAGATAAGTATATTGGGGAAAACAAACAAAAACCAAAAGGCCATCAGCAAAAAGTATAAAGTAAAACACATTATCTATATAACATCAGAAGCATCATTAGCAAAGAGTGATATTCTGTGCTAGCCAAAATCAAAATTTCCTATCCAAATTTGGAATAAATCTCTTTCTAAAAGTTTCTGATGATTCATTGATAAGCGCAGAATAACTGGGATTTAAAGAGTACGCATAAACACTTTGGTCATTCCAGAATTTAATTTTTTTAGATGTTAATCTTGAAGTAAGGAGGATGTGGATATATATGTGAGGCAAGAGCTACTTCCATAAAAAGGTCTTAAATTTGAACACTAATGGAAAAAAAAGTCTCCTGTCTATGGCATCATTGTTCTACCATTAGCAAACAGAGATCAGTGAAGGACATGCCAAAATCTCACTAACAGAAAAGACGAGCCCTTTTTTTCCCTGCCATCAGTTTTTTTTTTTTTTCTTCCAAAATATGGAATTTTTAAGTGGAACATGAATTCACAGATCAAAGTGCAAAAAATCACCAAGCTGTCATAGACACATGCATGCATCTGACTACTAAAAATACACAAGTTTTGCTTGAATCTGAGCATGCATCCATCCAGGCGCATGTTCATACGAATTAAAAAGACGCTGCCCTTCACATTATTTCCAGAGACTGTAGATAGCTCTGTCCAGTGCAAAGTGGACAGCACACACTATATTAGGAAACATTCAGGAAAAATGAAGGAAATGAGGAAAGTCTTTCCTATAACTTTAAACCTGTTGTAAAGATCTCCTTACCTTTACCTCCTTTACCAAAAGTCCTCTGTTTAAATATTAAGTATGCATCTGCAACATCTGAAATTTCCAACACTGGGTTCTCCAATTGTAAATGAAATAGAATTTCTAAATGATTAAGGGATTGCTATTTTTTAACTCCAGTTAAAGGCTATAAAATATGCATTAGAATGGGCTGGCACAGATTAAGAGAACACAGAACATTTATAATTTTCTGTTTACCGGTTTTCCCAAGAAGTCTGATTTATTTGCTCCAGGGAATTATGCTTTCCATAATGTTTAACATTCTAAATATGATGTGATTTCTATAAAGTAGGTCATACAAAACTTGTCTAGGAGTCTCGGAGGGTGGGGAGGGAGGTTAAGCAAGTCTATGGTTTGTTCTGTTTACCACATATTGTAAACTGACAATACTTAAACACTTTTTTCCCCTTCTTTTTTTTTTAAAAAAAAAAAAAAAGAAAAAATCTGAGCCTTTTCTTCTTGGACTGAGGAATTTTCTCCGTCACAGAGTAATAGAGCTTGAAAACTCCAGCATCAGCAGGGAAGGCAAGCACTCCTTAGCTAGCCACTGTGTGAGAGAGAAAATGCAATTAAGGCTCCCACCAGGGACAGGGAACTAAACAAAACCTGCGTCTTCACACAAGAGCCTTTTTCTTCAATGTGAAGTACAAGGCCTCAAATCTTGTTGGTGAGATGCTAGCATTTAGGACAACACACTTTCAGATTTTCTCACAGCGGATCAAAGTAAATAATGCAAGGGCAGCAAACAAAAGGGAAAACTCCAGCGTGCTTACATTAAAAAGAGATTACAGGGGGCTTACAAGTGATTGAAGGAATAGATGACATTTTCAGAAACATAAAACTAAGAAAGATCTTTAAGTACAGCTAGCATAGCGATGTGAGTCTAGCTCACTGACATTTTACCAGCAAAGACATGCGAGCAAGTTATACGTAATGCAAAAAAAAAAAAAGGAAAAGGAAAAAAAAAGGAAGATAATTTGCTATCCATGTACTTAATGTGAATGAAACTATTCCTGGTCTCACAAAAAGTCAGGCGAAGTTTAACTACCAAATTTCACAAAAGAGGCATTCCAGCCCACTTCTGCTTAATTTTCTTTACCCCTGCCCTTATTTTAATGCTCTTAATGCACGGGAGCGTTAGAGCTGTTTCCAGACAGCCACGGAACTACCACACATTTCGAGCTCACTCTGCCGGCCCTGTGAGAGCCTTCCTTAATTCAGGTCGCACTCCCCGGTGAGGGACACCAGTCATGGGAGAAGTAGCAGCTCTGCTTTACATCACGTCAATAGTTAACGATTCCCTCAGTATCTCAAAATTAGCTGCTATCACCCATGCTCAAAGCTTTGAAGCTTTCCTTGTCTTGATAAAGAACTCAGAAAAAGCTATGACAAGTATGTAGCATGGCTTGGCGGTTTTTAAGTGGCTATTTGTGACAAACGTGACCTTAAATCTTACTTATTTTGCTGGCTACCACGTGTGATAAGCAAAGATTGAACGTGACACAGAAAAAAAGAAAAATTGCTTCATGTTGAGAAAAGAAACACTAACAGAGCTTCAGTTAAAACCTCTCAAGTGAATCAAATGCACTTCAAATAAAGTAAAATGTCTGGGGGGGTGGAGGGGAGAAGAATGTTTTTGTCCTGGTGAAAATTCCTGAAGATGTTTGTTGGTCATAACAAACATAACAATCCTTTGCTCAATTCCAACACCTTTACAAATCTGAAATTATGGATAAATGCACTGAGGGAGCACTGTGTGGCTGACTCATTATACCCAATATGAATAAACTTTTAACCTGACCCCCTAAGTTAGCCATATGAACTCCCTTCCTACTCAATGGACATGGACCCCCAGATTAAGCTTTATCTCTACGGAGGGAGCCCAGTAGAGCTAGCTTCCACTCCATGTGCACAGCAGCATTCATGGCAATCAAAAGCCCTCGATCCAAGAGAGTCATCTAAGCCCCTGCCATAGTCAACAAATGGAGAAAAATAGAAAAAGAGAAGGACAGAAGCACCCTCAATTCATCACAACTTTCTTACAGCACCCTCTGGGAGTGTCTCTTTCCATTAAAGACAGAGCCTGTGACCTGAGAGGGTCCGGATGACAAGCTGAAATGAGATGACTAATTTTGAGAGAACCGATGTTGGTGACATCAATCCCACTATCTGCATCCGGGGCAATCATGACCAGAGCAATCTCACAAAGCTGTTCCCTTGCAGAATCTGGACGTTGTTTTGGATTCAAACATCAGACCCCATCTAGATGCCGCCTATGTCCTTGCACAGCAATCCACTGAATCAACAGATTTTTTAATCCTTCCAATCTTATGTTCAAAATGTCCCAGTTGTGTTTTTTGTTTGTTTGTTTCTGTTTTTTTTTAGCTAGATCCCTGGCACAGCAGAATTTGTCAAATTCCAACCTTTATTTTGTCCTACCAGACTGCATCTTTCATACTGGTTGGCTTTTTATCAGGTAAAAACTATACTGGCTTCAAAATAATTGGTAAAGCCAAAGAGGTGGGGGGAAAAAAAAACAAACAATATTATGCTTTATATCGTGGTTCTCTTGTTATCAAAGTAAAAATAATAATGCTGTCTCATGATGACGCTAAAACAAATACTGCAGTCCTTACTTTGGAAGAGCTATTTAAGTAAATGGATGCTTTATCTCCATAAAGGCTTGCAACATCTGTAGGACTTTGTTTTGTTTCATTTGAAGGCCTTTTAAGACAAACAATACTTCAGGCCTGACGTTTTAGAGTAGAGCTTATTCACTTTCCATGTACATGAACATACACACAAAATTAAAACTAAGAATTACTGCAAACTAGTTTTGATGTAAATCATCAAAATCAGCTACCGCTATCAATAAGAAAACTAAAGTTACATAAGAACCAAATTAAGGCCTATGTCGTATACGCATACATACTAATCACATATTTTCTGCAACTTTTTCCAGAAAAAATAATACTATTCATATCCTGAATGAGAAAATGGTCTGTAAGCGTGATAGAGAAAATGTATGTTTATTCTTAGCATAACAAATTGTCCCCTCCATCTCCTTCTCTGCAAAGCTTTTTGCTACTGAGCAAAGAAAAAAAAACTCATATATTGATTTTAAACATTCCACTTTAGTTGGGTAAAAACCCACTAAGTAAAGTTAATTTTCTAGGAAGGAGATTGGTGCTGGAAAACACAAGTGAATTGCACTAATTTCTGTTTAACTGCACTAATGAAACAAGATAAATATTGCATATGACTTATTATAACTTTGTTTAGAAAATTAAACAGTTCGGAAAATAATCAGTAGGCATGCAATGAAGGAATATTTTATCACATGTAAATATACTGAATTGAATTCAATCTCTAACACTTCATACATCCATTGACTTTTATCTCCTATGTATATTTTTTCTTTCAAGAACTCTAGATCTAATTTAGAAAGAAACTGAAAACAAACTATGAAAACTAGCAAATATAAGAAGCCTATTACTCGGTCACAGAGGATACTGTCAGGCTTCATTACTGAGATGGGTGTGGGATTATAAATTCTATTCTATGTTCTGTGGTGTATTCTGTTTAAAATTAGAAATACATAAATTAAAATTCTCCTTGAGATTAATTTTAGGCATTAAAATAGAATTTAAAATGTAGCCTTATAGAGATGTCTGAAATTGCTGCCTGTGGTGATACTTGATACACACATTTGTATCACAAAGCAACTGATATTTAGGATATGTTATAAACAAGAGGAAAAAATAACAATAATTATAATTTTTGAATTAATTCTCAGTAGCTAAGAAAATGCATTTAACATAGCAAAGTTTTTGTTTGTTATAAAAACAGACATTAGAATATATTATTAAATGACATTTTAACCCATTATTTGAGTTCTCCTTGACATACACTCATGCATGTATATGTGAGTGATTGCTTATGCAATAAGCCTGGGAAAAATGTAAATTGTATTTCCTCATAGCAAATTGCAACTGAATTAGACTACTGGGCAGACATAAACAATGCAATCAAATTCCCTGGCTTTTTATTGAGCTTCTATTTGACTTCGTATACATTTGAAAAGAAAAAAAAAATGTGTTTCTCAGGGTCTGTGACATTGCAGGCCATGAGAGATTCAATGTCAGTGCCAGCATACAAATTTATTAGTCTATAAAATTTGACATTCTCTTATTTATTCACAGAAAGGACAAATAAGATATTTTTTCATACTTACCAGAAATATCTGGGAGTGTTTATATGCTGCTCCATCTGGAGGATGCAAATAGTCGAGGCTGCTTTACAATTCAGCAGGCAAAGGCCTGCTGAAGGATAACAAATGACTTCATGGTGAAACAGCTATTGAAATTCTTTCAGTACGTGATATTAAAAACAACTGAACAAACAGAGATAAGGGACAAATAGGATTTGAAACAGACCTTCTTTTTTTTTTCTTTTTTTCTAAACCAGTGTAAAAGAAAAATAAACGGAGCTCCTAGTTGAAGCTATACCTTTTAGTCATTCCTGAAGATAGTTTTATTTCATACTTAAGACCTTTCTGTGAATGAGAATTGGCTGACCAAGTTTAGTGCCCCAAATTTGAAAACAGTAACAGGACAATCTCTCTGGAATTCTGAAGATGGGATGGGAAGGAAGGAAAATTTCATCATTCTATAAAAATTTCTCTCTTACCTTAAAACTTTTTTTCCAAGACAAAAAAAATAAAAAAAAATGAAGGACCTTCCCACAGGTAGGACAAATCTGCAAAGAAGATGTAGTAAAAACACATGGAAATGAAATTTTTGCCGAACTTTAAAGTCTCTGCATGAACTTTAGACAGATGACCAACACCACCAAACAGATGATGATTGAGGAAGCATGGTTATATACTGCAGAGATAGACAAGAAAGAAACAAGAGAGAACACATCTTTTGAAATTATGCAGCTATCTAATTATCGGATTTTCAGGACATTCTGAGACGTATTTTACTTGTTGTACCCATTTGACTGCATAGCGACAAAACAAAAAACCTCAGAACCACAGTAAAATAATTCAGACTGGAAGGGGCTTCTAGATGTCCTGACTGAAAGCAGAGTTAACTTACATTAGGGCCAACTCAGAAGACAAAAAAAAAAAAAAATCCTCTGAATACAGGAAGGCAGATGCTTAACATCACAAAATTCACCAGAGATTTGGGGCTATAGGACTATACAGTGTTGTACCATGTACTAAAACCAGTAAAGTCTCAGCGCCTCAAAGAAACGTAAGTAGAACTCAGTGCACAGAGCCAACTGCATAAGGCCATTCAAGGAAAAAAATGCTTCCAGAACCCTAACCATGATGATTTTATACCCTGAAGCATGGGACTGAATCATCTCAATTTTACCACGCATCACTATAAATGCTACTGTAGTCAAACGATTACCCAACCCCTTTAAACACCCCTCAATGACCCTCCCTCAGCAGGGAGCTCTGCAGTCTGAGGGCTCCATGGACCAACTCGCAGCCCTGATGCTGCGAGGAGCTGCCATCCCAGGGATGCTGCCCACACACGAAAATAGCTTCACAGCCTCGTCCTACATGCTGCTTTCTTCTCTGTTACTTCTTCTATATTTGTCAAGTACTACAGCATCTCCTTTCTATTTCAGGACAAAACTGACAAATGAATTCAAACCATTTTTTAAAACAAATGTTCATTCATCAGCTTAAGGCTGGTTTATACAAGCAAGTGCAACTATATTGGTTACGGTTAAAATTTCTATCATACCTCATCAAACTTTTCATAAAAAGCTATTCTATTTGCAAATATTCACAAAAGCCTTACTTATCCTGCATCACTATTGCAAGATAACTATTTTTAGCTCGAATTTAGCCCAGACTAGGAGTATGGGCCAAGATCAGACACTAAGGTCAATGAGATGCAAGCACAGGTTTTGATAAAAAACTTGGATGATTTGGTCACTTTCATACCAACACAGCCAAATTAATGCTGCACAGGAGAAGGGAATCTTTGCAAAACTATACAGAAGTAACAAAAATGTCAAGGCTAGACAGGCCTTGCTATCACTACAGCCGTTCTCCTCCAGATACAGAAACAATCTGTAACTGGGTAAACAATACAACTTTATTCTACTGAGTGGGTTGCTAAGCTTTTATTGCTTTAATGCACTCAAAGTAGAACAAGTGATCCACAAAAAAAGTCTGGTGTTTTGCCAGAACTAGGTTGAAACGTAAGACTTAATTTTGAGTGTGTCTTTTCCTTAAAACTCTCCCCCCTGGAAAAGGGAGAGAGAGAGAGGTCATAATTTCTAAAAGATGCTGCAAACAATTTCTGGGCTGGTATAAACAACTGAAACATCAGAACTGAAGATCTTCCGCAAAATATCCAAAAAAAAATCCATTAATTTACTCTGCTCTGTTCAAAATTAAATGTAAAAAGTTAAATAAACAAATAAATGATACTATTTCTGTATTTTTCCACATGATAGGATGCAAAATATTTCTCACAGTAGTTATTGTCAGATGTAAAGCCACTCCTGCAAACTAGCATTTGGTATTTCAGTCAGAAATCCATCAGATGTTCCAGTTTTACAATCTGAGGCTGCTACAATTCTCTCAAGAAAAGGTACTGCATGTTCCCCAGAGCAATGGTAGTCTAAGAAGTGCCTTGCTTTGCAAGGGGACATTCGTGAAATGTTACAATTTCAACCTAATTAGAAAGAAATCTTATTAATTAGATAATCATGCAAAAGGATATTAGATTTTTCAGATGGAGGGCAAAACATCAGCACAATAGGACCCTGTCTGCACACAAATCCATCCATTTTAAATAACTGCTCGTTTTAAATAAGTGCTCAGCTGACCTAACATTGCGTGTTTACCAATAGAAGTTAATCAGGGTGAAGTACAAATAGCTCCATGAAAAGTTGCACTAGCTAACTTATTCATAACTAGGAAAAACTCTCAATGTCAAAGCAATCTTTCCTAATTAGTTATGTGTGCATATGCTTACAGCTATTTTATATACATAATTTTATGCCTGCATGTATATCGGTATATATATTTTAGGTTCATGAAAATTGGATTTCACAACTTCTCCTGATTTTTTTGCTAATTTTTATAAGCTGTCTCTCTTTTCAGAATCAAAATGATTTAATACACTACTGACTTTTCCAGATAAGTGATATATACATTATTATTCAAACTATTTATGGAGCTATACTTTATTAACTGAAGATTTCTTAGGTTCTAAATGTTTCTACAGCAGACCTCTAAGACAGAAAAATAACTGGACCCTATCTTTTTACCATCCCTTTTCAAGAATTCTGATCAAATGGACATACAACACTGTTTAGTTCAAACATTTAAGATTTGGTCCATAGAAACACTGTGTTTCGGTTTTCTAATGTAAGAGTAGCATTTAACTGTGATCTTTTAAGCTCTTGCCTTTAAAATGTTCTACTATTTCAGTGCAACAGGATGGTACATTTATTAATCCTATGGCTATAATTGCATAGATTTTGGACCCGTTTCATAAATTGAGCAGCTAATTAAAAAGTTCAAAAGTTAGCTTGTCTCCTTCAGGGGAACGGGTGCATTCACACTGACAAACCAAACTGCAAGCCTAACTCCAGATTTACTTACCTTCTGCAAGTTAGCATAAACTTGACTTTCCCTTTTCTCCTTAAGCAAGGTGCCAGCACCTGAGCAGTCCTTAAAGGGTCAAAATTTATCATTTCAGTTCATCTAATAAGTAATGTTTTTGCCGAACAAAACCAATTCCCAATAAATTCTCACTGTATTTGTGTGCTCTGATTTGATTTAGAGGCCTGTGGGGAGACACCATTTGGTAGCACAGGAACACAGAGGGGTAGGTGGTGCCGAGGAGAAGTAGAGCTCATGTGCCAGAAGTGTTATTGTGTCAGGTTGATTTATTGAGTGAGCTTCACTCCACCGAATGTTCCGAGATATTTATTTCCCTAAAGGCTCTGCAAAGATATGAACAGACCTGCATCCACAGATGTCATCATTGCTCATTTTACCGAGTCATGAAATTTTCTCAACTGCAATTTGTCCATCTAAAATTGCTGCAACAGAACAATGTCAATAGTAGCTTCCTACTCACACTACCTCCCCTCTCCTCCGTACTGCTGCCGTGTCCACCTTGCAACTTTGAGAATTTACAGATACAAAAGCTGTGCAACGCCAAAGAGTTCCACGAGTGCTTTCTTCATCTACTAGGCAATGACATTAGAGAAAAAATTCAAATAAAGAAAGCCACAAGTAAGAATTTAGTAGTGTGTACGACTGAGCAGATAAAAAAAAAAATGACTACAAGTAAGTGACAAGCAAAACTCGAGCAAATTAGGTTCTTATTACCCAGCATTAAGAACAGTTATCTCCTGCCATTTGCCTCAGACTTTGCCTTTTGCTTTGTCTTTCAAAAGTAGCTGTTGCTATAAGCAACTATCCACCATTCACATTTTACTTACACCAACAAAGAAGAAACAGATTAAATTTGGTCCTGATTTGATTTTATAGCTGTGTGGAGAAGAAGAAACAGACACACAAATGTACTTACGCTCCCATGCGTTCTAAAAACATGAACTTGGCTAAAAACAATAACGAACTTAAAGGGTCTTGAAAGCTGAAAGCCACACAAAAAACAAACACAGGTACAGAAAACAAAAGAGCTCATTTATCTGTTGTAATCATTTGGATTGTATTTTTCAAGCACATGCAAAGAAACGATTGTGCCTCTAACAAACACATACAATTTTAACTTACAAGCATTCTTTCAAGGTTTCATAAGGATAATGTTCTTTTACACGAAATAAAGTTTCAAGATGTTAGTCGGATTTAAACAATGCAATATATAAACATGACATTACAAATAACTCGAGCTCTTTTAGGAGCTCTGTCCAAAGTGCTTTGGTGTGCTAGAGAATAAGATATATTTAAATACTCATATAAAAGTGTATGCTTGTGGCTTATGTTAGAACACACTGCTTTATTTAAATATGTTAATATTTCTCATTATGCCATTAACAATAACCTTCATCCATTTGTGAAAAACATTTTGCCAAGCATGCACATAAAAAATTAGCAAGTGAAGCAAAATCACCTTAATTTGCTTTGGACCAGCAAATAACCAACTAATTTGCAGAAATCCCTGCCAAGCACTCATATTAAATGCTTCATGCTTATTTTATGACCTCTGCTGCTCCTCTCCTTCCCAGGCCCTGAATCATATGATCATTAACATATTGCAAGGTCTGAAACTTTATTTTTTACATTCTTTAATTAATGCCTGTTTATAGAAGGCCATAGGACTTCAGATGCAGTTAATGAAACTTCGCTCCCCCAGGCCCCTGGAGCCCAATAGAGAGCTTTCTCCTCTGTTGTTTTAGTAGCTTTTTTCCAACTGTTTGTTTATACACACTTAATTGATCTCTTTAGTCCCAGAAGCATTCCAGAGACACAACCTGTTCTGAGGCAAGCTAAAGTTTTTTTCCCCTTCTTTATAAAAGCCCTGATTGCCCAAGGTTATCAGTTTTAATTTGAAAGTTGAAGATTCAGCTTTATTTACACTGTCTAAGAGACAAAATTGATATGGGCCCTCAAGTGTTCATTTTTACATTCATATACAGCAGAGTGGATTGCAAACACATACTGTATATAATTATTTTGATGTAGAACTAAGTAATTACTAAACACTGCTATGTCTTGTTTTATTGCATTTAAGAAACTCAGTCTTCATAACAAGTTGAAAATAAGAACAAATCAGCCTGCCAATGCATGAAATTTTCATGGCTCTTCAATTTACATTTTACATATTCCCTATGACAAGAATTTCTATTATGCTATTCTCTTTTTTCTGTTATAATTAAATTAAAAAAGTAATTGGCTGGTGCTGCACACTGCTGCAATGTCTTAATCACATAGACAAACAGTTTTACAATAGCTTACACCATTTGCCACATGGGGCAATGACATTATTGTACCAGGCTATAAACCAGGAGACAGATATCACATACCAGCTATCAACTACTGCGTTGAATCTCCTGGTGCCTGCTTGTGAAAACAGAAGAGAGAGGTACATTTAGTATGTTGATTGGCAACTCCATGTCTGAAATCTTAATTAACTACAAGTGACCAAGACTAACAGCATGATAAAAGCCGATGTTTGTGGTTAAAGAGAGTGACATTAGAAACATCTACTTTGATTTCAGGATGTAAACATTTTTGGACAGAAAAAAAAAATACAGTATACCACTGCTTAAAAAAAAAAAAAAAAGAGAGAAATTAAAATATTCTTAAATTCTTCTTTTTGTGTATGTGTGGAAAAAAAAACATAACAAGCCACCAACAAGTAGCTTTCACTCAGTATAATCAAACTTTTTAGTAGAAGGATGAAAACAATGCTGATACACAAGACACCTTTATTCCTAATTTTCATTTCCTAATCACCTAAACTGATTTAAACAGACACTTTATTTTCAGGAGAAAACCATCAGAGGAGAATGAATGGTATAATGGTATTTCCAAAATACCATTATATCAGGTATATTTTAAATAGAATCAGGCTCTAAGAATATCCACATTGAAAAGAAAAGCAATGCACTTAAGAATGTATCGAATCTTTTGACTTGATTCTTTACATGTAGTTTAAATAGCATTTTGAAATAAATTCCAGTCCTGTTAAGATGAGGACTTTTTCAAAGCATAAACTAATCCTATAACATCATAGACGCAATACTGTTTTATTTTAACAGCTTTTTTAATACTCTTCACACTTTAGGACACCTTCCAGTTGCGAGAGGACTTAGTAACTCAGCCAAAGTCAACCAGGATCATGAATGGGGCAGCTGCTGGTGCGAAGACCTCAATCATACCAGCATGACAGGAGAATATCTAACATACACGGAACAGCTCAAATTCCTCGTAAGAGTCACAATATTTAGGGTTTTTCTTTTCTCTTTTCTCCTTTTCCAAAGCGCCCTTCTCTGCAACAATTCAGAGATTGCAAAAGTTCAGCTCCTACCTCAAAGGTAGTTCAAATCCACACTCAAGTTCACTCAAGGTAGTTCAAATCCACATCAACTCACCTCAGGTGAGGCCTCAAAAATACGTGTCTCAAAAACCTGACAAAATTGCCTCTCTGCATACAGAGGAGTCCAAAACTAATACCAACAACACCACAATTCCCTTCAAATGCTCGAGTCGGTAAATGAAAACCATGTTTTAAAAGCAATTAAGCCCACCATAGGGGATATTTAGTTCTCCTACCTCAAGTCACACATACTCAAATTCAACTCACCCAAGAGAAGAAATGTAATGGGCGTACTCCAGGGAATTAGTCAAAAGTCTCATAACTGTAAGTGTAAACTCACAGAGCTGGAAGGTGTCATATATATATTTCCTACTTATAAACCTTTCATCATAACTGATTACGGCAGAATAGGCAGAATAGGCAGCCAAGGCATTCTCCACTGAGCCAGTGGCAAAAGTCCAACCGATACCTTCATTCTCAAATTGGCAAAAGAAGAATTTGTCAACTCCCAAATTTTTATACAACAAAAATTACTTTGACATAACATAAAGTTTCCTTTACCTTGGCCATGAAACATTTCCTTGCTTTTACTTGCTTGCCTTTTTTACTGCTAAGCAGAACACACTGGGCAGAAGTCATGTGGAGAGTGAGGAAATTCCACAAAACTAAGTATTGAAAAGAAATCATCCTTCTGCCAGGGTTTCTTAACACATCCTATCATCTGAGTCTCAAAGCCCATTCCTATTATTTTGTATTACCCTAGTTGTTGCTTCAAAAGAGAAGCAATCTATCTCTATATCACCAAAAAATACAGTTCTGGTACATGACTAGTGCTCCTAAGTGCTACTGTATTATAAAATATTAAAGAAAATATAATGATATTCCAGTGCTACATTTTCTAAGCACTCTTTGTGCATCAGGGGAAGCACAATAACCTGTCTCAAAAACTTCAGTACAAGTCAAAACCACATAAGGGCATTCATTCTTCAGAATATTTCTTAAGGTTTTCCTAAATCATACAAAACTGGAAAATATAAATTATATTAAAATACAATGCTGTATTTCTCAATTTAATAATTATAAATGCTCAGAAACATCAGGTGTTTATTATCCACTCCTCTTTGTCTTGCTATGTCTTACTTTCCTTTCATAAGAATATTCAGTGCCTTGAAAGGATCACAAAACTTTTCAGACTGAATGAAAGCATCTGAAGAGCCATCAGCACAGCAATGGCTTCAGGTAAGAATCCATTCTTTGAAAATAGCCATAAAGATCTGCTCAAAAGCAACTCCAAATACCATTATACATGCCAGGAAATAAATATCTCTGAAAGAAGGTCACATTTGACCTTCCAGGACAAGGGAAGAAAGTTTAATACCATATATTTATCTTTCTCCAATACAGTGTTGTATATAATAAGATTTTACTTCTTACAAGTTTTGCGTTCTCCTGTTGCTCTCACAACTTTTTCTGTTTCAGAAAAATGCAAGTATATTCAGATATATGCAAGTAACAAATTTAAAAACATCTGTGTTTTTGTATTTTAGTGGTCTCCACCCCCTCCCCCCCAAAAAAAAGCTAATCTTTTAATAGAAATGAAGTTTATCCCTAAAGTAAGTCTAGGCTGCAATGTCAGCTCTTCTCCTATCCTCAAACTTGGAAAATTCATCCTTAACTATGAAATCCACCTCACTAAACACCTAAACGCCTTAGTATTACAGTTCCTCCTGGTTCATTTGGAAACAGTGACACTTCTTATATCTAACAACTTAGTTCTGGAACGGACAGTTGTAGGTGCATGAAATACTTTTGTACCTCTTCCATACAAAGAAACAACATGAGTTTCCATCATTCAACAATTCTAACTGCTGATGGTTAGCAAAAATTAAATAATAGGAACGTTTACCTGGAGTGTTATCACAGCATGAAACTCTCATTCCTGTCTGCAATGTACAATCTTCAGTCTTTATTTAAACAGAAACACAGTTACGATCAGTTATGATCATGTTTGGTTCAGATTCCGAGATCTCTCATTCACCATCAGAAGTGTCTCTATTCTAGATCAACAGAGCCAGATTTCTGAAGAAGCGCTCACTGACTAACCAGCAATTTTGTAACAACAGCATCTATAAAGCTTAAATCACAAGAATGTTTAGGACCTAAGCAAAATATTCCATAATATTTCACACCTATTTCAAAAGAAACAGTTCTCATTAGGCTGCTCAATCTGAACAACCTTCGGTCAAGAAAAGTAGGCAGGAGTTTTACAATGTCATTATTCATTTAAAGAAAAACAACAACAACAAAACACAACACTAGGCAGCACACTTCACAGCTGAGAAAAGTTTGTCTCAATAAAAACAGAAAATCAAAGCAGTTCTAACACATCTTAGTTTCTGACCTACCTTTAAAAATATTTCTGCTTATGAAGAGATAACACAATAGAAAGAGTGAGAAAACAGTGAGAAAAATTGGACTTCTCCACCCATCAATTTAAGGCTTGAAAATAGAATTCTTTGCTTTTTTTTATTTTCAGCATGACACCCTTTAGGGCAAAGAGTGGTAATGAACACCTACTAGTCACACAGAATTATAGTGCTCTTTATTTCACCCAGGGCTGAAAAAATTTCCAAAGGTTTGGAATCCTGAAACCTGTAAACAAAATCTGTGAAGCAGATAAAATTTTAAATGGCACAATGCAATTAAAGCTGAATTCAATTTGAGCGCACCCTGTCCATCTGTCAGAGGGAAACAAAAGCCGAAGAGCTCCATTATTGCTGAATCCCTGCTCTTGTTAATTTGCTTGCTGAGAGATTTCAATTTCTAGGAAGTGCACAAATTAGTGTTCAGTCAGGGCTAGATCCTCAGTAAGTATAAGCAGATGGTGGAAATCAGCCCTAATCAAGTAGCCAAAGCCTTTTTTTCTGTCTGATTAAAGCATTTTAATCCTTTCATATTGTCTGTATTATTTAGTAAATATCTACCATCCTTTTCTTTTTTTCTATCATTTTTATTCCACAAGAAATAGAAATTCCATTTCTAATTCATTTATTTATTTTTACAAGGATGTATTTTTCAACCATACTAGTCTACTTTGGGCCAGGCAATGTGACCAATTAGATTATCCCATTTATTCAGTTCACTGAACTTTCTTTCTTTTTTTTTTTTTTTTTAATTGCAACCAAATAGTTAATATATGGTCATTTAAAGCAACATATACTGTCTGTCTTGCTAGTGTCTGATTAACTGTTGGAAAAAAAAAAACTCTTTTAGACATTAAATTCACCATGGTTAAGAAGTAAAAAACTGCACGGTAACTACAGGAGGCAATGAGGCTATATTTTGTTCAAATTTTCTACTTCTGCGGACGAAGAAAAAGGATGATCTTTATATTAGTACAAGGCAGACAGATGTCCATTGCAAAAGGAAAGTATATTTATACCACAAGAGAAGAAGGCCCTAATAACTCAGAGATGCCACAGGCATTTGTGAATAATGAAAGCTAAGATTAACACAGAAACATTACAAACATTATTGTGAATAGAACACAATAGGTAATTAACTCCTAACATTTTAATGAAAAATAGCTGAATTTGCTACTGCAAAGGTTACTTATTGTTGAACCTGCAGATAATGGCAAGTTTAAGAGGAAGTTGCTGAACTGAACATATATTTACAAAGTCAAGATAAGGATACCAAAGAAAACAGCAGTAAACTTGATTTGCATAAAATATGCAAGGGGAAACTTTGACTGCATTTTCTATTGCTTTATCTTTTGGAAAATAAATCAGATTTTCAAAAAGTCTGTTTATATCTCCAGCCCAAAATCTGTTTAATATTATTATATACGCTACACTTTCATGTGTGTATTATATAAAACAGCTGAAAAATATAAACTTTGAGAGCTGGATCTACACAGAAGTGTGTAAAACAATAACCTCAGGGACACATTTTTCAAAAACAATATACAGGATTTAGCCACACATTTACCATTAAAATTAATGGGAGTTATTTAGCTATAAATCCCGAAGAAAAGACTTTGAAAAGGTACCCCTTAAAGTCAACACCATCACCATAATGTGCGAGGGTGGAGGAAAATTGAATTTTGAACAATGAAGAACTTGAATATAAACCATGTGTAGTGTTTTTGCTGAATGATATTTTGGTATCCTGTAAAGCAACTTTATTGCCTAACTGCCATATTAAAAAGCCTACACCTAATATTTTCAGAAATGCAATAAATAAGAACAGATGATTGCTTCCATTTATCAGAGGCTAAAGTCAAAACAATAATGAAAAATAATTCCACTTCTAAGTATCAAAGATGCTTTCTCTGTGGCACAGTTTTAAACCTCCTAGATGCACTTCTAAAAATTCGGGTGAGTTAGCACTGAGTGAGACTGTTTTCATACAGGAACGTGGCCTACAAACATACCTGCTGCATGCTGACTCTTGATTTAACAGTCACGTTTTTCACATTTTCCACCATTTATTTTTTCATTTTAAGGCTCTTTTATTTCATCTGGTACCCTGAAGCCTCTTCCTAGGCTCCTAAGCCTCCATTAACACATTATCTTAACGCTTGCAAAGCAGCTTTTCTTCCGGTGAAAGAAAGAAGGCCCCAGTTCATCACCCACCTAATCCCCGTGAGGGCCTGCATGGGGCCCTGCTAACCCGGCCACCCCAACACCCGCTGCTTGCTCCTGCCTTTGCGCTTGCTTGCGAAGGAAAAAAAGCCTCTGCCAGGAAAAGGCCTTTTTTTCAGGAGTAAAAGTCATCCAGCAGGTTGGGTTTAGTTTCAGACTATACCAGAGTTACTGGCCAATTGTTCCTGACTACATTTGGTGAAGCGCAAAGGTTGAAGTGTCAGCCTGCAGGAAATAAATAAAAAAGAGTTCAACTCCCTCTTTGGCTTTCACCAAAAAAAAAAATAACAAGCAGAATTTAATCCAGTGCCCAATTGAATATACAGTTTAACTCTGCAACGGATAGGCATGGAATGTGTGAAATGCCAGGGTGCAACCAGGAATGTTGCCGAAATTACCAGCTCATTTCCCATGGGCCACTGAATATCTGTAACAGAGAAGAGACATTAAATTCTGCAGGGCCAGAGTTGCCTCCCCCTTGAAAATCCTACTGATTTATAGGCTTAAAAACAGTATCAAGGAAACAATGTGCCACATCATCATTCACAGCATGTAAGCAAAGTTCATGATGATTACCAGCTTCCTAAAAATAGCAAGCTCCTACCTGGAACGAAACATGAAAAAAAACATTGCCTGCGATAGGATACATTTAAACATAAAGGTAAGAGTAACCCAGATGAATGAGAAGTGAACTCTATACACATTCTCCTTGTTTTCCAAACTCATATCGCCTTCTCATATCCAATCAGAATAAAATCTGTATATATTTATAGTGAAATATATGACATTAGCCAATCCTACAAATTCAAAACATAGTTTTTCTCTTATTTATTGTATAAAAGCAATTTGTTATTCTGAAATCTGAATGCTTTATTTTTCAGGCCACACTTCAAATTTTTAAGAGTGTCTACTGTTTGTATTATAAGTGATTACACTCGTGGTTAGTAGTGACCACTTAAAATTGGAATATGGTTTAATTTTTACAGCGTGAAACATGGCCATGTGCATTGCATGCATGTGCATCAGCATATCTTATTTCAGTACTGATAGGCTGCTACAAAGTTCTGGCATATTTTGAAGAATAAAAGAATAGAAACATTTATAAAATCACATCATCAGACAAAAAAAAATAATATTGTGTTTTAAGTATACACATCAGAATGCTATCCTATGTAATTTGAAGTATGTATATTTAAAGAGATTAACAACATCTGATCTTTTTATATATATAAACATATAATGTAAATTATCCTTGACTGCTTAGATGTTCTTTATTAACCTGTTTATTGTTATTATTGCAGTTATCACCATGAAGTATATATACTCATTTCAAGACACGGTCATCTCCGCCTAGCAGAAGCCGTGAAATAAGAATGTGAAGAAGTTGTCTGCAAACTGTAAAAAA
This sequence comes from Tinamus guttatus, assembly GCF_000705375.1. Next base: position 519,578 of record NW_010585073.1, on the reverse strand, counting down.
GGTTTACAGATAGTTTAAGAGTCACAGCATGCTTATCATGTTGATCAATATTATCTCATTTACATATACTCCATATGGCACCATTCATCTGTTGTCTCTTGCTTATACTTAGACCAAGGACTCCTTGGGGCAGGCACTGAATCTCTATACTAAGCTTCAGGGTGAGGACTCCTGCATACAGCAGTCATCCAAGAAAGTTGGCGATAAAGGCAAAATCAAAAGATAATTTTTCCGCATCCAGCAAACAGTATAAAGCGTCTAAAAAAATAAAAATAGAACACTTCAATTCTGAAATTCAGATTCCAAGCAAAAGTTGTCTGACTACTGAGAGTAGCACTGATTTTGAAAGCAAGATTGGACGAATTTCTAAGAGATACATTCATGCAGATATTAATTAAGGAGGTACAATGTTCTCTGTTACAAGTAAATAGACTAATAGCTGCAATGATCACAGTATAGGAATTATTAGAGCACCTCAATATATATTATCTCAATGGAATTTTACAAGTAATTTGTGGGGGTATTTTATTTTTTGTGCATCTGCAGTCACCACAGAGTGAACAAAGTGTAAATATAAACAGTGCACATTGTTTTCTCATTACGTATCTTCATTTACGATATGTACAGTATGAACTCTACCTTATCTACGTCAGATCATATAACCTCCTTGATCATATCATATCTCTTAACTGTCATTTATCTACTTTATAAATATGAAAATACCCATAGGCGCTTTGGTTATTTTGTACATATTTGGCTTTTATATTACTAATAAAAAGAATGTTATTGACATAACTTTACACAATGCAGTGTTTGCTAACTAAACTCTCCAAGGTCTTTTTAGTTACGGCTTTCAAAAAAACTGATTTGCTGGAGCAGATTGGCAGATAAACTCTCTGTAGCATCTTATGATGTTCCCTCCAACACAGCAGGAAAAAAAATCATTAGCTATTCCAAGTAAAACTTTCAGCAAATGTGCCTAAGACATATTGACCTTCTTATAGTCAGGGAATGCATCTTGCATCTTTACGTGCTTTTAAATATAATTTGTCTAAACTGTCTAAAGTAAATCAAAAAACTATCACTCAATCCTCTCAGTAGAAAGGGTAAATTTTAATTGCAGAACTTAAAACCTCACAATTAAAAGCTGTGTTGCTACTTAAAGCTAGCACAAACACAAGAATGAGAGTTCATGCATACAAATCAGCTTTTCTACCATATCTAGAAGGGTTTTGCAGAATAGCCTGATAAATACAGCATGTACCTTCTAAATATAGTTAGAAGAAAAAAAAAGAAGTGGAATATTAGCTGCATTTTAACAAAACATAAATTCTTTCCTTGTCACTTTGATTTGTAAATGACTTTGTGATAATCCACATTTGATTAACAAGAAAGCGAAAATGATGTTGGTAATTCAAAGGTAAGTATGCAAATAAAAATGTGATGGAAAACAAATGCAACCAGAAACTGAAGATTTTTTTTTCTTTTTTTTTACTGGAGCAAGATATTTTGTGGAAAATTTGCAGGCAAGCTGAGAAGTTATGACTTTCTAACTTAAAGAAAAACCCACTCACGGCACAATACCATACAGTCAAATCACTAGGCACATGGAAGAATATGCAAAATGTCTGCTACCTGTAAAATGAAGGGAAAAAAAAAAAAGAGGAGAGCATTTGAAAAGGGACATACACAAACACTGTGTTTAAAATCAGAAGACAAATTCCCAGCCATTGCATCCCTACAGGGCTCTGCTATTCAACGCAACCAAGTCAACATTCGCTACAGCAAAATATGGCCTTTCATCTGCAAAATCTATCTTATAATCCCTCCAAAAAAAAGCTGGCGGGCATGTTATGTATCTAGATCAACAGCTGTGCTTCAGTCAGCTGGTACTTATCCACCATCCAGGGGTGGTTGTGCTGAGAGGTTTCTGTGTGTCAGCCAGGAGTCACTTTATTTACACGGGGAAATGTTAAGGGCAGAAGCTAGAAATGGTGCACAGTGAATAAATACCCTGGCATTAATCTTCAGGAACAGGCTTAGAGCTTAAGGCAGACCTTCCCAATGGGCTCTAAGCCATTACCAGATTCTCTCCAAGTTAGACTGAGGATTTCATCAATTTGGTAACAAAATCCCTATCATGTTCTTGCTTAACAGTAAAAGGCAGGTTTGAATCATTCTCCATAATTTTTAAGAAATAAAAACATGCACTGAAATTCTCAGAGGATCCAAAAAAGTTCAGAATTTCCATATCCACAGCCGGTTACGGACAAGGTAAGCTATACATCAATTATACAGATAATTCTCTGAACTTTGAGCCTAAATGTAGTATTCAAAACATTGAGTTTAGTTAATGGAAGGCCAACTAAGTGTCACATGGAAGTCAATAAGTCGATTTTCTCAATATACGGGAAAGAGGCAAAAAGAAAAACATACTGGAGTTCTGGCACCCACCTTTCTCCATTCATTCAGTAATGACTAACATTTAATATTTTTTTCTGTCATCATAGAGAGTAGATGAATTTCTTCTCGAGGAGGAGCAGAAAACAGGACTTGGGGGTGGTGAGAGAGAACATTATGGGCAATATTAAATTTTTGTTTTGTGGTGTCAGGAACAAACACTGCACCAAAAGTCTCCTTGCAAAGACAAACCTGACAAGGTTTCAGTCTATTTCATTGCTTGCAAATGCCCAGGAGAAAGCACCTGTATCTTGGTTAGTGCCAGTGCTGCCTGGCAAAGCCTAACTCTTTCCTAGTAGGATTTTCAAGGTTTATCTATTGTGGAAAGAAAGCTATGGTGATTTTCTTAAATTGCCCAATTCACATTTAAGCAGTACTGAAGATCCAAAACAGAGCCTGAGACTGAATCCTAGCTTCCAGCCGTAGCTAAAATATTCTATACTCAAGCCAATACTTTGCCTTCACAGGCTATTTTGAACCAAAAGCTAGTCTGAAACACAACTTGTTCACACGGAGAATGGATTAACATGGAATTCCACCTGCTTCTCCCTTAACAGGCAATGTTTTCATCCAATGTGTGGACCTCTGAATTCTGCTCAATTGCGCCTCTTGGCCTCACTTGATCTTGGAACGAGGCACAGCCAACTAGTAATGAAGCCATTAGCTTTAGGGAGAGCGGTATGGAGGCCCCGTCCTGTTCAGTGTCAGCAAGGTTACCGATGTTTCGCCAATGCTCATGTCAAGGGACCTGGAGCTGACATAGATGTCACTGATTATTTTCTTTCTTGATTACCCGTCGCTATTCAATTCAGGGCTGTTGTACTGGCTATAGGAAGCATTTCCCAAAGAAGACACCGGTGTGTGGTGGTCTTCTCTGCACCGGCAGTAACGCGAACCAGCTCTTCTAGAAAGTAATCTAGGAAAGTGCACATCTCCTCTTACACATCTGCTAGCAGGATTTTCACACTGCACATTTATCAGGCCGGGATATGATTTACTCCAGAAAGAAGGATTAATTATGTTGATTGGCCAATGTGTCTTCCGTAAGTCTAGGAAGATCTTTTGCAATCCACAAGAGTTTTCGGGATTAACACACGGGCAGGTTACCAAGAGTTCTCCCTCCTCCTCTTCAAGTGGCCATAAAACAAATCAGAAGAAAGAGGAAGATTTTTTTTTTCACCAAGCAGTTTGAAGCAAATGGTGTCTGAAGGTCTGAAGAAGCAATAGTTTGGACAAGTTTTGGGTGCCATTTGACTATATAAGGGAAAAGCAACAAGAAAGCAGCCAGTGGGCTTCGTATGTCCCTTTCTGTCCAGGCCTATGCTGAAAATTTCTGCTGAAAAGAAAGCTCCAGACCCTAAAATCTATGCAAACCTAAGACTGCATGATGACACCTACTTGAAAAACACAACTGTTCTTATCTAGACTAACACGTAACCCACAAACTGGGAGAGATGAGAACTGAGGGAGAATCAAGCAAATTTACATGCCTAGTTTCTTTAATAATCCAGACTAAAAATACCTCTGCACAGCCTGACACGCTTAAAAAGAGATTAAGAAGCACCAACATAAATGTGCCTAGGAGTAAGTTTTCTGAATAGTATCAGACTAATAAAGCTGAAAACTAAAGTTCATGTCTGCTCTGTTTTAGCATTACTAAAGGATATGCAGATGTGCGTTTGCTTCTTTACAAAAATAAAACAAACAAACAAAAAAAATCCCAAATCCCAAAAAGTCTTCAACCAATCATTTTTTAAAAAACAAATCTTAAATACTCCATCCATTAGGACCGTTTCAAACACCCATCCATTTTGCTAACAAATTACTTAAGGCACTTGAAATGAGTAGCCACCAGGGACAGTAAATCAGAGAACTCAATAAATATGGATATAAAGAAAAATGGAGTAACATTTCTCACAAAAAAAAAAGTAGCTGCCACAGAAATATCTGCTCAGTATCCTTGTAAAAACTTAATGCAATTCTTAACTGGTGTAGACTATAATAGGCCCAGCAACTGCAATGAAGGTATGTTATACTATACCAGCTACAAAACTGTCCCCAAGCATAATATCCATGTCACACTAAAATGTGGCTTCTCATCTAGACAGGACTCCTCATGGAGGAGAATCTTGCAAGGTGCAATTGCCATGGCATCTTCCCTAGCATGAGAAAAGATAGTCAGACTCTTTTACTAAGGCTTGTGTTAGCATTTCACAGAAGTTGAACCAGCAACAGTAGTATCCACAGCAGCACAGAGCGGACGCTCCAATTGCTCCCTTCAGCCATCCTAAATAAAGCCAGGACCATTATAGTAATCTAAATATGAGTGGGATAGCACTGTTTTTGCATACAGGTGAAGTCATAAAATTGCTATAAAATGGACTTAAGTCAACATAAAAATTCATTTCTGTTCAAGCATTGCTATTTCATCTGCTTCTGGAACATCTTAGCATTCATAGTATTCATGCTGGTAGCACCCAAAACATTTTTCTGTTCTATACAATAAAAAAAATGCCCCTGAAAAATAAATTTGTGTAAAAACATAGTATCTGCCACAGCCAACACTCTTTGCTGAATACATGCTGTGGGCACAATTTAAAGCTGTCTTGAGAAGACCAAATTTATACAGCAATTTTTTTTTTTTTTGAAATTTCAAAGATTTTATAGAAGAGAAAACATAACACCTACAAAGAATAAATAAAGGAAGGAACACAACAATAGCTGTTATTTGAATGAGAACATAGCAATGCACTATTTTCATCACTTTATAGGAATGTTCTAAGTATGTCAAGCATGAAGGAATCAATAAAAAGGAAGCAAGTCCAACTACATTTCATTACATTTAGCTACATTTTTCATTAGTGGAATTCTTTCAGAAAGACAAGTTAAAGAATGTTTTGTTCATTCTGCTCCACCCTTCTCTTAATTTACTATTCAGTAAGGGAAAATGCTCTAGCGTTCTCCATTATTTGTGCTTTTACTTATTCTTAAATAGTCATGGTGTTAACACACTATTCCTTATGTACTTCTAATGGCCTTTTTATTATTATTATTTGCAAGAATACAAAAGGAGGAAATTACTTCCTAGCTTTAATACCATATAGTTGTATACAGATAATATTCTTCCCTTGGAAAGAGCATCACCACAAAATGCTGAACCAAAAGAAGACAATGAGAATTTTGCTACTGCTTTTAATATCATCAGTATTTCATCTTTGTTCATATCAAAAAAGAAGTGATAATAGCTCTCAATTTCTTCGAATGCAGAAAAATGCAGTGTTCTCCACTGAGCTTGTCCCTCTATATCATGCAATACCAGTAAAAGCAGGGGATGAAGAGCAATTTTCACACTACTACAAGTAGAGGCATTTTGTAAGCACGAATTGGATGCATCCTCTTTGCCACACATTCACTCAAGCATTCCATAAATATTATTCGCTACATTGCTTTTTCATATTAAAAAGATAAAAAATACAATCAACCGTATGCTATCACTGAAATATCTGTGGTTTCTTCTTGCCATCTTTTTCTCAAGCACCATGATACCTAGATTTTACCACAGGTCATGGAACCAGAAGTCACAAAGTTTCTTAAAAAATTAAAATAAAATTAAATAAAAGTTTAAGGAGCTAACACTTGCATTAACTACAAAGACTAAAGGTAAAAAGATTTTTTTAAAAAAAAAAGCAAAAACAAGAAGCAAGTAGATAGAAACTGAAATGATGATTTCCTCTCTCATTTTTTAGGCCAAATCTGTAGTGTCAGGATGACATATCAGCCTGCAATTTTTTCATAGCATGAAAGCGGTGTATTGGCAGAAAAACAAGTTCAATTACTTACATATGCCCAGGACATAAACTATGAAAAAATATCATTACCTAGCATGCTTCCAGAAGCAAGGACTGGAATGAGGCAAGTGTATGAGGACTACCACGATGGGAGATGACACACAGCGCATGTAGCTTATGGAATGGAGAATGGAACTGGCTTCTCATGGAACCGGCAGAGCAGCCATCTAAGCAGGCGCCGAAAGAAACCAAATCCCGTCTACCTCTTCTTGTGGGAAGGGAGTTAGTTTCAACATATGAAGACTCATAGATAAATAGGGAGTAAATAAATAGGGATATTCTCTGTATTTCACCCTTTAGTCATCAACATGAGGTTAAAAATTGCAAGCAGCACAATTTAGCTTAATTTAGAAAACCATATTCAGAAGTTCATGGAAGTGCCTGAAAAGCATCATGTAAAAAAACAACATGTACCTAATTTGAACCAATGTTCCTTACATTACTTCTATTCAACACAATTTAATCACCCATTACAAAAAAAAAAAAAAAAAAGCATAAATTCTATCTGGATATAAGAGTGGTTGCCTAATATTTATTTCTGCTCATTAGTATCCATCAATAGCTTACCCTTATATCATATGGGGGGAAGAGGAAATTGGAACCAAAAACAAAAAGCAGTTTAATTGTTTTAATTAATTCCAGCTTTCAAATCAATGCAAAATGGCACTGAATCTTTAACAAGCTATACAAACTAAAATACATCTATACTGCACAATACAAAATACAGTTCAGTACAAATGGACTGTTTTAGGCTCTCTGGTAAGTTGTGTTGCTACTAAGACTGAACTAGAAAGATAGTACAATCATAAATATGCTCAATACAGATGCAAATAGGTGCTTTTAATTACATATGTTAATGCCAGCCATAGAGTATCAATATCAAAATTAAAAAACACATTAGTATAACTGGCTGCTACAGAGCGAAGGCAGACTGAAACACATGCAGTTAAGAAATTCTCTCGTTAACAGATTAGAGGTCTTGGGTCCCTATATACGCTCACTCTGTTTTAACATATTGGACAAACTAAATAGAACTAATTAGTTAAAAGTAAAAATGCAACCTGAGGAACCCTCACAAGGAATGTAAACTAAACGGGTGGGGAGGTCTGTAGGTGTCAATCAATAACAAAATGCAAACTGTCAAGCTTGCTTTGCTAACAAACTGTCACATCAACAATATGCAGTTAATGACTACAAATTAACTGTATACCAGATGCTTGACACTTTGTTATGACACTTAGCAAGCTAGTTGACATTTGGGGGATCAAAGCTTCTTTAATTACACTTTGTATAACATGTGCAACCTTTATGCTAATGTCCACATATTCCTTAGAGCAAGACTGTTCAAGTGGGGTTTGGGACTTTGAAAGAATTCCATTAAACCCAGATTTTGATTGGAAAAGAATACTGAAAAACTTCCCATCATTATTTGGTATTATCATCCTATCTAACATAACTCTTCAATGTGATGTACTATGCCATATTCACTCATTTATAGACACTTTCTGTGTGAAATAATACTTTTTTAAACACTGTTAGCAGTATCAGTAAAAGAAAGGAGCACTAGACACACTGCATTTAAAACTCTGCATCTCTGCATTCGAAGGGATGTCTTGAATCAATAGTACATTAGTATGACGTCCCTAGCACAAACTACCTTCCCCATCAACTAGCCAAACTTAGGACATTATTTTATTTTAGGCAATACTTATTTTATAAAGTTTTTTTTTTATGCTCAAAGAAAATGTATAAACAGGCCCAATTTTTCAAATCCTTATTAATATGAGCAAAATAATATATATTTGCTCATATATAATATGAGCAAAAGCATTTGTTTATTTTATTGCTTAATAAAGTGTGTTTTTCAAGAATTTTAACTGTCCTGTTAATTTGTTAAAGTGCTGGTGCCCACATTATACACAAATTGCTTGCAAGCTGATAACTCTATACTTCACAGTGGTTTGTAGAGGAAATAACAGAGTCCCTAGATACAAAAGTCCCCTCCTAGCAAGGGAAAACAACCTGCAAAACAACACCTTAGTTAGGTTAGGGAACTTAACTTCTAGAGTAAATCTATTTTCATACTTTGGACAAAATGATTAGTGGAAGAAAAACTGTGAACGCGTGAATTCGTATGTTTTTGTACTCTTGCAGACACTTTACTCAGACTCTTAATCACATTTTTACTTGGATTATATTAAAACCCTTTACCGTTACTCATCACCTGAGCTTTTACCGTACGGCAGTTACTATATAGCTCTGTCGAATGTTAACTGCTATGATCACCATATTGCATCAGTGGAGATCAGCTGGAGATCAGTGCCTTGGTAACTTGGAAAAAAAATCAAATTAGTTGAAGTACTAAAGTTCAGCTTCCATGTCTCAGGTGCCTGCCAGTTATTTCATTTTCCTCATCCTATGTGAGCTACAGACTTGTTTTTCTACAAAGTCACAGCATTTCTGTCCCTACTAGGTAATTCTAATAAGCCCAATGCTTTACACCATTTTTGGAAGCATCCTAATTTGCACTGATCAGATTCATCTGACCTAACTAAAGGTCTCAAGTGTAAGCATCCCCATCTGAGCAAATCACTCCTTACACTCAGCAGAGAGGATCGAATTCATCGGATCTATTTGAGACATTCACCACAGCAGCAGATGAACGGTACGGTGCGGTGCTCTGAAAGTGCTTATTGCTCTTTAAAATACAAAGGGAAGCAGGGCTGACTGCCTGAGGTGCACAAGGATCCCATGCAAAGGGGCTCCAGCACAATCTCGATCTATGCATAACAGTCTGCACCTAGGGGAAAGCATTAATACCACTATGAACATTAATATTTTTTACTAGTTTTGAACAAGTAAGCTTCCATCCTTGGAACTTGTTATAGACTAACTATACTATATATATGTATAGATACAAAGATACTTACTACATATGTGTGTGTGTGTGTATACATACATACATACTATATGCTATACTGTTTATAAATATAGTGGGCAACTGCAAAAAATTGGTAGTGGGCCACATGGTTTTGCTTGTCATGAAAGAAATACCTATTGCTTGTCTACATTAGCCACTCAGCAGAGTTGGTGGCCAATGCACTCTAGTTCTGGCATATCATAATTATCCAAAAACATCCACTTTACAGGCAACAGGAAGATATTAATCTACCTGAGTGTGAAGATACAAAAATGCTAGTCAGGACTGTAAATGAGAACTTGGTCACTCTGAAGGCCATACCAATACTACTATAGCAAATATTTTTCTTTGGTTGTTTCCTAGAGATCTTTAGATTTCATGAGTGAGAAGAATACAAAGCCTCATGACTCAAATGGTATCAAGGCTGTATAAATTATGTCATTTATCTCCTCATATGTATGCTAGTGGACTATTTCATGACTGATAAAGCTCATTTCTACTATACTGCAATTAATGTTAAAAAATGTGTGTTTATCTGCTTCCCGCTATAAAGCACAATGCTGCACAAGGTCAAAAGAACACAGACACACATGTCTTTTATTAGAAATCCTCTTAAAGTATCACCCATCATCTTCAAGAAGCATCGCAGGAACCAAAAGACTGCAGAAGAAATCAGAGAGAAACATCCACTGTCTGAATTCCCCATGCTATGCTCAAGACTTGATGGGTCTGTATTTCTGAATAATATTCAAATCAATTACCAAATCCAAAAGATCCACCAATTCATTTTAGCTCTTTCCTACACGGCACCAGGAATATATGGTCAAACTAAAGAGAAGTAGCAATTTCTCCCTCATCTGAACTGCATTTTCAGGGATCACATTACAAAGATAGTTCAGTTTTTTAGTCAATTTATATTAGCAATAAGAACAATAAAGACACAGTTAGCAACCACAAGCCTGCATTTTTACTGGGTTTTTCTGCGAAGCTCTGCTTTGGGGACTTGGGTGATGGTGTTTGTGTGGCTATGTTCTCTTGAAGAGAAAGTAACATTTGAGGCAAATCTGTTTTTCCAAGTTGAGGATGTTTTATCAATTTTGTCTTTCAGATTCCTAGTACGAAAAACACAACACTTTGTTTTGCAAAATGCATAGGTAATAGATACGCATGCCATAATAAGAACTAGAAGGATACATTTCTGATACTATTATTTTGAGTAAAACTAATCTGGGCTTATCACTTTCAGTCTTTCTGTACCAAGACTACAAAGAAAAGGAAAACTAACAAAGAAATATCAGGCAATGATGTCAAACTTAACAACAGCATGCTATTCCTTTACACCTTAGGGAAGCTTATTTTCTTTCATCTTTAAAAAATATTACTCTGATGAAAGGCAGATGTTTTAGACAGAGAATGATTATGCAACGGATATAATACCAGCGGTTATCTATTAGGGAAAATAACAGAATTATCATTTCCATTAATTCCTATACGCTGCTATGAGCCATGTAGTAATAATTCTCTAAGTTTCCTAATATAATTTTAAGTGCTACATGTTTGAAAAAAAGTAAGAATTATATGAATATACCCACTTATGAAAAAAGCTTTTGCTGATTAGAGTTCATTTCCCTAATATACAGATTTCTAAAGACAGCTCTATTTTAGTTATGTAAAGCATGTAAAAATTGGCATGTGCTCAATCATAGCTGAATCTGAAATTAACCTGTCATTTTAGACGCCACACTTTGGTAGTGGGAAAGAGGAAGTTCCTCGAGAAAAACTTTTCTCTGCAGATTAAAAGGCTAATGGGGCACTGGCGTGACAACATTTTGAAGGCAGATGACATTCTTTTATTATTTTTATCTCATTTTCTAGGGGAAAAAAAAAAAAGAGGGAAGCAGGAGATACTCTTTCTTCACAAAGAACTCCAAACAGCTCTTGTTCTCCTTGCCCAGTGCTCCCTAATCCCCCTGGAGTCCTACACTTTGCTAACTTTTGATGCCCAAGGACTGGGAGGCCTCTGACCCACTGCAGCCATCTGGATCTACCCTTGGCAGACACAACCCCCGGTACTCGTGGCCCTTTTTACAGTTGTTGAGGATAAAGCATGAGGATGCATGGAGCATCTCCTCCTAAACTGGTCATTTTAAATAGGCCCCTTGAATCACAGTTTTGGAAGCACCTATTTTTTTTTTCCACTGAGTGCAAAAGCAACAAGCTCAAATATCAGTGTGTATAATGGATACCAAAATTAGGATTTAGCAACCCCACCTCAGGCAGTCCTTTGACAACAAGCTAGTAAGTCACCCACCTACATCAATTTTTGCAGGACAGTGGTATAAATGAGCTATTGAGAGCGCCTCAGAGAGAAGTCTTAAAATCAGGCCCAAAATTGTTGAGGAAAGAAAAAATACAGATAATTAATTGGGTGTTTCATCTTGCTACCTCTTGCAGACCTTGAAGAAGTACAACAAAGTTTCTGACTAAAGCAAAAAATATCCTACTGAGGGATTGCATGCATATCTGTATATAAATATACAGATATATGTGTGTGCGTTGTCTGCTTTGTGTGAAAATAGTGAGTTATCTCTGTGTGTATATTCAGTCCTTTCACTGCTAAATACATTTTCATTAATTGAAATTACAAACATTAGAAAGAGTTGGCCTCATTACTGCCATGTTTAGTTAATTTTTCCCCCATTTCCTGAGTAGAGCATGATTAGAATTTCTTGCTCTGATTAAAATGGGCACTGACTATTTCAAGCTGTAAAAACAAACCTATCTTTAAAAACTGCTTAAATTTGTCACCATCATAGACTTCTTGTTTGATGAGAATTAGCAAACTTGGCAAGAAAAAAATAGCGGGGGTCATTGTACGAAAGCTGGATTTGCGAAAAGCTTTTCATCAGCTAGCTAAACCTCTTGATATCCAAGCAGCATGCACATAATGATACTAAAAGCTCACAATGGAACTTCAGAGGGCTATCAAGCAATGAAAGATCTCATAAAAAGACAAGTGATTAACTTATTTAAACTGGGTAGGAATAGGAGTCAAAAATCCTCTCTCTTGTCATCTATTCTCATGCATGCAGAATTTTCTTGTGGAATACACTGATCTCACTGCTGACACTGAGGAGTACCTCATTTAGCACAGAATGAAACAAAATTTAGGAAATGTAGTTGGTTCGGGTAAAAAAAGGGCTAAAAAGCTGCTGCTTGTAGAAAAAGAAAACCACTAATGAACCACAAATTTCTGCGTAAGTCGAGCCTTAGAAACTTCAATATTCATCTCCAGAAGTGCCCCTAACTTTCTGATTAGTAAAGTACTAGGCTGTTCATGTGTATTGTTTTACATCTTTGTAAACATTTCCATAAAATCATAAATACTTCTGATTTATCATCCTGATTTTTTTTATTTACTTAAAAGAACATGAACTAGAAAAAAAACGACTTGCTACAATTAAAAAGCCCTACAACATTTTGGTAAAGTGTCCTTAATCAGGACAGGAGAGGGTTTGTAGGCTGCGTTATAATTATAATAGAGTTAAGCATATAGCATAGCAGATGAAAGTTTGCTATCAATCCATTACCTCTAATAAAATCTGTTAGATCAAGCACAAAGAGATTAGACAAAGGAATGATAGCTAAATACATGAACTTCAAAAGAAAAGTATGTGGTTAAAGGACAATCATTTAAAGCTTTTATATCAACATCAACAGGCCTATAAAAAGTTCAAAATAACTAAATGGGGTAAATACTTGTATCACAAAATGTAACTGGCTTAGGATGTTTATGCCTAAATACAGAACATTTTACAGGTTTGCAAAACAATGCAATTATTTCAAAATATACAACATAGAGTGATTTAGAATACAGTACCACGTTTGTGTTTATGCCTGGCAAAAGTATTTTTATAAATCAAGAACCTATGTATGGCACTAGAAAAGAAAGCCTGTATTCTCCTATCAGTCCATATCTTACGGACTATAGAAATATAGTCCCTTATTCTCTACACATAATAAGCAGTATTCTCTGGATCTTGTTCCTGAAATTTAACGTGAAAAACAGCCCAATATTCAAGGGTTGTGTTCTTTTCTGCTTGTTGACTGATCTCACAAAACAGGATCCTGGGACATGACTGCCACAACACAAGAAGTAAATCATTCAGGCTGTATATGCCCTTGGCTGTCATGCAGCTGTAGAGTTATCATCTTCTCCAGTTTTATCTTTTTATCTCCAAAAGCAGTTAAGGCCAGACTATTTTTGGGGGGAATACTAAATTGGATCCCATTCTTGTCTGGTGTCTTTAGCAAGAGTGTAAGTTACTACCAAGTAGCTAAATGAATTAATCAACTTCACTTAAGAAATAAGGGAAGTTAAAGATTGTTTGCAGCAATTAGATGGTACGACTCCAGACGCAAAAGAGAGCTGAACTGTTTGACAGCACAGAAATACCCAAAGAAGAGAGCCCCAAAAGCAGATTTAAAGGCATAGTAACTTTCTAGGTAATCTTTGACTATGCCTATGTATTCTGTGGCACAGAATGCACTTCAAAAATATCCTTTAGGCTTGCTCTGTTAAATACACTCAAACTATACTAGTTGCATAATACTAAAAAAGGAAAACCAACATATTTTACATAGAAATATATGGACATAATAATTGTGTAACTTTAATACAAATTCCTGCATGTTGCAGGAAATAAGCAGTAGGAAATCAATTTGAAAGGGTGATGAGGAGCACAGCCAGTGTTTCAAATATCTCAGTAAAAGGTGGAAGCAAGACAAAAGTTCATTTTGTCATCCCACTATTTCTTAGGAAAGCATGCAGCAAACTAAAAATATATAAAATCACAATGTTTTAATACAAACACATTGTGTGCAAATGCATGCATTTGCACGTGTATTTATTGTATACACATTTATTGCACATATTACAGCTGCATAGAGAGCTGTTTTCTTTCAGAGCACACTCTAAAACAAGGCATTTAAAGTGCTGAAAGTAAAGTTTGCAATAGTGCTTTCTTATCAACTAAATTTTAAGTATGCCTTGTTGTATTCATGTTCGATATCTGCTTATGCCATGAAGTTCAAACAAAAATGTGACTTCTTTAAATTCTAAACAAGCAATTTGTAGGCTGCTCATCCATTATATCCAACCACACTCCCTGCACAAGGTCTACTAAAGTAATGGTTCTTTCATCAAAGCCTAATGGTTTGTTGCAAATAATCAAAGTAGTGTTTATATCACTGTCCTCAGGTGCAACCATTTTGTTTCCAGGAGAACAGTATAGTGCATGCTAATGTCACAAGTGATAAATCAAAGCAACTGCATTTGTTTCTCTACCTTAACCAATCTGCTTTATGGCCTCAACAACAACAACAAAAAATCACCCTGGCATTTGCACTCTGTAGTTTACTCTGAGAGCATGAGCAATTTTGCAAATAGCAAAACACTGTATGTAAAAGACCTCCCTCATTCCCTTCTTCTAAAAATAACAAGCGAAGCTTGACTTATGTGGGAACTGGCCCTGTTGTTATCTGCAGCAGGACTGAAAGAGGTTGCCCCCCCACTGCAAAACCATTTGAGTCCTGACACTATTTTTATGCAACATCCTATTTTTGTTTAAATACAACTGAATTCTCTACAGCATTCCAACTGAATACTCTATAGCATAATATAAATTCATACTCTCTATATATCTTTATCTATATATATTTTTACCTTGTCATCAGAAAGAAAAATGGAATAAATATTTGCAATTCTCTTTAGCCTTCCCTTTACTGGGCAAGACAAAAGTGGAAATTGTCACATGTCTGATATTTTGGGGAATTTTATGGAAATCAAAGAATAAACAGAGCAAAAGGGTAGTTAAAATCCACAGTGATGTTTTGTCTACGTACTTTTTGTGATATTTTGTTGCAGTTAGCATTTTATCCCCCTAATAAGATAAGATGGTAATTTTAAATACCCCGTGTATGTGCCAAGCTGGATTTGTTGTTGAGATTACTATGGTGGTGTTATTCTCCTCATCAGAAATGTGCTGGGAAAGTCAAGCAGGAAAAGCTCTCTGTCCGATGGGAAGTGCGACTTGCATAGCCATCAATCATGCCCCATTTTCAATTAAAGGAATGACACTGATAGCAGCAGTACGAGATTCTGTCAGTCCTATTAGATACAGGGTTAGAGTTGCCTGTATTAACAGCTTAAGGGAGGGAAAATCATGGAATAACATGGGAGCGATGATAGACAACTGGGCCAGAGTGGACAAAGGTTCACTCTATGATCCTTAGGACAAATTATTTTCATCAGTATCCAGTACAAACTAAGGCCACTAATACTCACATTTTGCTCATGAAAGCAAGCAGGAGCAGCTGCACAGTTGGTTGAGGTTTCCAAATGAAGAAGGCAGTTAATACTGCTGGCCTTTGGTAACACCACTGCACGGAAAGGCTTTGAAAGACTACAAAAAGTGCAAAATACAGCAAAACAAACACACACACACAAAAAATCAATTTAAGTTTAAAACTCTGAAATGAAGCATAAATTATGAAACAAGCAGCCACCTGCATCTGTTTCTTCTCAGGATATCAGTCTGCGTCCCAAAAATCAAAATTGGTTAAATTGCCCAAATCTGAGAGTCTATCTCAGGAGTCACTGTGAGCCTACTGTACAAAAGAAGGGAAATAAAATTTTGAAATAAAAATATCATTACCAAAACAAATCTTAGATAATTCTGTTTTATGAAATCTCCTACAGATTAATAGCAAGACGCTGAAATATGAAAGTATAAGAGGCTCCCTAATCAGAACATTTTTTCTTTAATGCCACTTCTGCCATAATGAGGCATAGAAAAGTGTTTGAAAATGTAATCAAAAAAGAAAGTTTATTTCTTTTTTTTTTCCATCCCAGAAGTTAGCCTGTACATGAGAACCAAAGGCCTGACTCTGAGTATTCGAACTTTTGACTTTAACAAAGATCTAGTGGCTGTGTAGCAAGATACATTAAATGACATGAAGAAAATACAGAACCCAAGGAGACTAGAAAGGAAATTACTCCTAAACCTTCTTGCTTTGTAGATTCCCTAACTCACTAGATCTACTCTTTTCCCAAGTGTACATGTGAGTGAAGGCAGTGAGCATCATTGATAAATACGATGTCATCTTTTGCTCAGTAGAAAGCATAGTAAGAAATGACATAGAACTAAAAGAGCCACACAGGTCTTTTCTCTTCTTTTCCTCTTGACTGATTGGACGTAGCACCAAAAAAAAAATATATAGCACCTACACAGAAGGCAGCAATGGCCCAGCACCAAACAGAGCCAGAGCTGGTAG
Organism: Tinamus guttatus; assembly: GCF_000705375.1. The sequence continues at coordinate 503,015 of NW_010585073.1, read as the reverse complement.
TAGCTTCATGGCACCATTAAGGCAAGCAGGCTTGTGAACCCGAACACAAGAATTTAAATAAGTACGAAAAGAAGCCCCACTTCCGTCCCCGCCCCATGTATGTCAAGGCTGTGACCCCAACTGTGAAGATTTATAAAAGATCTAATCCAAAAAAAGGAAGAACAAAAATATCCCCAGAATACTTCTACTCAATACAGAACAAACCTCTGAAAAACAAAGTGCGAATAATTTGGTTAGAGCTAAACCAAATCTAACCTTAAATATATATTCCTGCCAGCTTCTCTTTGCACCTGATTCACCACAGAAAAGAAACTTCTGAAAACAATAAAAAAGAAAGGTATTACAAGATATAATTTCCCCTCAGTTCATTAAGGTGGGTATTTCATTCAGAGAAAAAAGCCTTGAAAACAAAGACTTACTTGGCTAGCCATCTAACACTAAATAGTGATTAATTTTCTACTACCACACTCCCTATTAGGATTACTCCCAAATGTTCAGTTTAATTTAAGTACTTTCTGATTCATGAACAAGGGAATAACATAAAGCTATAAAAAGGTAATCCAATCCTAAAATGGCCTTAACCCCCATAATCTGCACTTCAATGGCAAGGGAAACTGTATAGTTTTGAAACTGTAATCAAGATTTTTTTTTTTTTATCTTTTTTTTTTTTTCAAACACACACACTGGAGCTGTCCTTTGCTCCCATCACTTATTAGATTACAATAAAACGACCATGCTCTCTTTATGGTGGGAACACAGCGACCCTGGGGTGATTTATAATCTTGTGAAACCCTGTCCATGCTGCTGACCAGACTTTTTTTCTCCCTTTTTTTTTCTTTTTTGGAGGTCGCTATCTGTTTCTCCAACTGATGTCTTCCTGCTGTGACAACACTGTTGGAGAGCTGTCAGCATGCAAGCATTTGCAGGCTACGGTATTATCGGCGCACGCATTTCTTGTGTTGTTTTCTTTTGCTTTTCCTATTGAAGGCATTTTTGTGCTTGAGATAGAAAAGGACTCTCGTTAGTCCGAAACCTCATGCAAGGAGATAACTAAAGAAGAAACTAATGAAATGGATCTCTTAGGGGCAGAAGTAATGCTATTTCTTCTAAACTTGCAAAATCGCAAGTTCCTTGCTGTAATCTTTTCATCAAATATAATTTTCCTCTTCAGGAACAATGTGCTTTAAACTGAGAAATTAAGAATACTTGTGAATAAACCCGAAAATATTCCTTATATGTCTGAACATAAGTTTTGAGAAATTTCTAGGGAGTGACTGTAAGCAAGAAAAAAAGTGGAAAGAAGCAGCTGATGTTCATCTACATACAGCAGACCAGGAAGCTTGAAGTAGAAAACTTCCTCCAACACTGAAATAAACATTCATTTTGCTTATTTAAAAGATAAACCTACTTTGAGAAAACTTTTATTAGAGCTTCACCTGCCTCAGGATGCTGAACTATGAAGAAAATGCTTGGTTGGTGCATGCTTGTTTTACCTTTTCTAATGGAAAGTATTGCCAATTTTACTATCTACAAATATTTTTACCTATGAAATTCAAGAATCATTAACTTGATATACAGGTTATTCCTTGCACAGCACTTTAAAATCAAGCCACGATAAAAGTATATATAATTTTAAGCTTCCCATAAAATCAGTTAAAATCCATTTGATTCACACATTCAAAAATTAATGATTAAGGATAAGTTAATTAGAGCTGAGCTGTGACTTTGCTATGACCCCCAGGCAAGACATCCTCATATAACCTCAGGTGAAAGTTTACGATTACAATAGCCCCATCTCCCCTTCAATTCCCCATGCTGTGCTAGGAATTTGCTCCACGGTTCCAGTTCTTATCCTGGCCAGCCCAAGCTCCCTGGCACAGCTACCTGGCTAGTGCATACATAACAGAAACTGCCTCCTTCCCACCCTGACTACCCATGAGGAAAAAAAAAAATCAGCTTGGTCATTTCTTAAGCACTTGTTCTTGATTAGTTCAGTTAGAACTTGAACCTGATGAGAACTTGATGAGAATGGCAAAAATTCCACTGGAACTGAACGCTGCAGGATCTATCAAACCAAATGTTTGGCTCATCCACATTAGGTCATACTGAGTCCTGCCTTCACCTATCCAGGTCAGTGGAATTTCATAACAGTTTTCCACCAGCAGATCAGGTAGTTATCATTTGAAATGATGCTAGAATTTGAAAAAATATATTTATTGAATAAAGCAAAACACTTTAACAGGCAAAGTTCCTAATATTACAGACTAGCTAGAAAAAATGGTGTATTTTTGGTAAACAGAAATAATTTTTTACTGGGTATTTAATAGTTCATTATAGTAGAGACAAAAGAAAATGCATCATTTCAATCTGTTGTGACTGTCAATTTCTTCAGCTGCCAAAAACCTTTTTTAGGAGACTAAAAATATGTGCAGTCTTCACAAAATTACAAGCGATATTTAAAAATTAAATAGGCTCAGGCTTAAGTTAATACCAACTATTCTTTATTGTTTTATTCATCATCATAAGCTGTTTCAGAAGGATAAAAAAGTATTTCACTTCATGATGATAAGGACAAATTGATAATTGTAGCAAGTAAGTCAGGTTGTCCTTTGCTCTCAAGGAGGTAACCTACTGTTTCACTCCTCTAAGGACTTGCTTAATAAGATGAACAAAATCTCAGGGATAAAAAAAATCAATTAAAATAGTGAAAAGTCCCTTAGGATAAAGTTAGTTTGGCAGTCCATGCACTTCTCAATCATTTCTTCAGTTTTCTTTTTTTTTTTCCTAAGTACTACATACTTACTCCATGTTTCTAAGCAGTACCCTTTTTGGTAATGAGGCAATTTGAGAACTGAACACTGAAAGGAACATCGATGCTGACTCAGCAAGTGCTGCTAGGTAAAAGAAGGATAAAGAAGTAAAAAATCTGATAAATACAAAATATGCAATAAGAAACAATTCCTAGGATTGTAGCATAAGAGGGAAATGCTAATATGAAGAATTTTCAATATTGAACAATTCATCCTCTGGTCATTTTAAACAGGTATTACATGTCCTTTACACTGCAGTATGTTAAGGAGATTTTGTGATTATCCATTACACAACTATGGAAAGCTTTCCCCATCTGCAGTCATGAACAGCTACCAAAAAATTCTGCTTTGGAAAGATATTCTGGAACATAATAGGAAAGGCAGGATTTATGTATCCTTAGCACTGTTCATCTTATTTGTAAATTATATTAAAAAAAAGTTCCTTCATATTTTAGCAATTATTCTGTATGTCTATATAAATATATATATATATATATTTAATCTACGAGAATCTGTCTCAGATTGTACTGCAGGTGTTTATTTTTGTATAGAGCATTTGTCTCAAAAGTGAAAGTCAGACCCAACAGCCTGGCCCAACAGTAATTGAAAATTCATATTATGTTCACCCAAAATTTCCCAACCCAAATTGTTCCAGGCAGGTAAAAACTTTCTTCTTCATGTACTACTCCTTATCTCTCAAAATTTCGTTGCACACTGTTAAACTTATGTTGTCTTTCATCCTAATTATGATTCACAATTTCATTAATAGAAAAAGGTCCTTTATATAGTCTGCATAATGTTCAAAAAGCATTTAAATTAGAGGGGCAATACAGACGACTTATATTTGAAGAAGAAAAAATAGAAGTGGGTATACCTGTCCAGGGAAGTTATTGCAGGAAAGAAAGTATGACTATACACTAAATGTCCTATGCTGGACAAATAACTGTATGGACATGTAAGGTAGGATTCAGTTGTCTAAACATAAGTGTCTAAAGTTATTTTAGTTCCTGAAGGGTATCCTGCTGGCCTCTAAAAAGAAACAGACCTCTCAAAAGTCCTTTGTCACGTCTGCCAGCACTTCACTGACATCTAGGACTGGATACTCTTACATACAGAGCATCTGAACTGCCAACAGATGCCTACGTTCAGGCAGCCAAGAGGAGTCTTTAAGGTGAGACTATTCCCTCTTAATTTTAGGCATCTAGTTGTTGTCTAAGTCTAAAGGAGTAAGACACTTTCTTCAGTACAAAGGACAAAGACCAGCGCTCCTAGAGATACTCACCTTGATTACCTTTCCATGTGTTTTTTTAGGCTTTTCTGGAGGTGCCTCTCCCTTGACTATAACAGGAGTGTGGCTCAGATTTAAACAACCAAGTGTTACATATCTGAGGTGAAAGGGTGAAATTCACTACTAGACATATGATTTTTAAAGTCTATTAAGCTGCTTTGTATGTGATCTGTCTTGAGGAGGAGTGTCTAAATTTAGATGTCTACAATGTCTAATGTCTAAACTCCCATTATTGTCAAAGGAGATCTAGTCAATACAGTCAAAGAAGCCTAGAAAACTATTCAGCTGAGCAAATGTAGGTGTCAACTTTAGAATAATGAGTCTTCTTTTGAATGTATTGACTAAACCTCCATTGACCACATCTAGGTGTCTGAATCTGGAGTTTGATCAGTTGTCTGGATACAGGAGCCTAGCTCCCTCCAAGATGCCTTAGAGTATCCAAACCCTGCACATGGGCTGGCAAACACGACAAAGGGCCTCTAAAGATCCACACTCCTCTGAATGGCAGATGAAACACAGAAGACACATGAAGGTCTTTCAAATGTAAGTAGATGGCTGGATTTATGCAATCTAATCATGCTTATAATTCCAAACAGCAGGTTATTTTAGAGCAGCTAGTCCATTAAAATGATATGTTAGCTTACTTGACAGTAACTTCTCCACCTGCAAAAGTCTTTTACTTTGTTGGTCTGAAACAAGAGGCTGGAAGATTTTTTTTTTCTCCTTGTCAACTGAAAAAAAAATCAGTCCTTCAGCTACTTAACACTGAATTTCTATTGTACTATATAATAACCTTAGTCATAAACTTTTGCTTAACTGTGCTTTTAAAATAACTTTTTTTTATTTGAACCTGTACAGTCGTATTTTCAAGATGAATGATGGTGAATGTGTAGCTAAAATAAGTGAAGAAAAGCAGCCTCTACAAGTTTTTCCATAAAATATGACATTCCTTGACTACCGCACATTTTATCCATCTCCTTCATTATCACAAAGGTTTAAAACTAAGAGCTGTTTGTTAAAATTTTCACATTGTTTCCATCTGATGCCAACAAGCCCATGACAATAAACATCAATGTGATAGTAACCACAAATTTGTTATTACTCTGAAGGTGCAGAATAAGAAAGTATGTCATAAAAATTGTTCACCATCTGTGATATTTTAGACGTTTAAGCTGTTGTTACATGTCATTATGCTGTCAGGACCAGATCAAGTGTAAGAGGTTTTCTATACATTTCTCCTTCTTTCCTTCCCTTCACTTCCAGTTGTCACTCCTCTAAAGGTTTCTGTCCCTTGCTATAAGTCATGGCAGTTCAACTGTTTGTCTCATTGTGTTCCAAAATCAAAAGTATGAAATGACTTAAAAAAAACAAATACCTCTAAAAGTCTTTTTAAGTTTGTTTCATTTTGTTTTTAAATATGATCATTTCATAGAACCACTTCACAGTACAGCTAAAAGAAGAATTAAATCAACACAACTCCCAGGACAGAAGCTATGGCAGGAATAGGGAAGAGAACTTCTTATATAACTGCCAAGTGAACAATAATACAAAGCCACTGCTTTAAATTCTGAAAATTAAATTTGAAAAAAAAAAATCTTCACAAGCAGAACACAGCTGACTGGGCAACAGAACTGAAAAATGAAAATAGACAATGATCCACCCTTTCTAAAATCAGATCACATATATTTGTCATAACTGTCATTCATATGAGACTGATTATTAGATATCTTTCGGTTGTTAGTATTTTACAAAAATATAATCAAACAATTAAATGATCTCACGTTATTCCATCATAATGTGTATAGTCAGGGATATTACAGGATTAAGAGCAGACTATAATCCTTCTCCTCTTCTTTTTTTCTTTTTCTATCACCAGCCAAAGAAAAGATGTTATAAAGATTCCTTCTGGGTGAATGGGTTCTATACTTTAATGTGTGAAAGTTTCTCAAGGACCAGAAATTTCTAGAAACTCAGTGGTCTTGTTGAATGTGAAAGAGCATCAAAAACAAGCTCTTACAATTTGGCCTGTATCCAGGAGTGTGGTAGCTGCTATATGCAGATGAAGACTACAGAATAATATGTACTCCTCATGAAACACATGAGTCAGAGATTTATGGCTACTAAAGAATCAGCATGACCCTCCACTTTGGAGATGGACCCTCCAATTTGGCCTCCTAACTCTTGCTCCAAGCAAGTGAGTGAATATTTAAGTGTTCTAGTGAACTGTATGAGTGAATAGGGGAGTATAAACAGTCATCTGCTATTAAAAAGCTTCATTCTGCTTCAAACAACAGCTTAAGGAGTAAAATGTGTTCCAGTAAATATTGGTCTTGATCTATGTCTTCTACTGACTTGATTCTCTGTTAAAGAAAAGCTGGAGAAAATTTACAATAAAGACTGATGCAGAAATCAAATGCTATGTTAAGTGTGCAGACACAAAACTAAAGTGATCCTAGAGATATCAACTCTTGAAATGTTTCATAGCTGGTATTCTCAAAACCTGCCTAACAAACTGCAGAAGGACCTTTAATACAATTCATATGTCTTGAAGCAGTTTGCTTCATCATGTGAACCTATCTCATGGTCTAAGTTGAAACCTTGCCATTATTTAGATGGGAAATAACTGATCATCATCTTAAGGGTTTGGTTCCCTCAACCTACTTTACCTGAGACAACAGAGAAATCAGAGCTCTTGACGACACATACAGATCACAAATCTACCTTTGCATCTTTAAGATCAGGTTATTCTGCTTAGAAATGGAATCTCACAAGCCTCCTTTACTTGAATTTCAACGACTGATATTTTCCCATGTTTGAAGATTCATTATCAGTCATCTTTTCATTTCTGACTCTGCTGTTGCAAAAGCTGTTTTATTTCCTTTAGAGACTCTATTTCTAAGAGACCATTTTCAAGGTTGGTATTCTACTATTTTTTAAAGACCTCCATCACTTAAATTTAGGTATGTAAAAGTGTTGTAGTATAAGTATATATGTCTACAGCAGCTTCATCTCTCATAGAAGGGGCTGCCAACCTGCAAAGCTCTCTCTTCCTCCTGTCTCAAGCCACTCTTGCCGCCCTTTCCTCCATAAAGGCATTAGGTTTGTGCTATGTGTAGCCCTGTAGCAAGACAGCTCAGATGACTGGTCTTCCTGGAAACCAGTACTACCCCACAAAACTAAAAACAAACAAATAAATAAATAAATAGGAAGATTAATTTTCAGCTGGTCCGAGCAGGGAAGCAACCTGCTTACCATACTCTTGTTTAATTAGAACACTGTTGCTCAGGGACAGCAGAGAGTTCTTAACCTTGTCTAGCAGAAATGTGTTGCAGCCTGCCTTGATCTACATAAAATGAAAATGCGGTTATATCAGAGAATTCATCTTACTTTTAATTTAGCTAGCATAAGTGAGAATATTACTGAAGACACTGCTGCACTGCCTTCGTCAGGACCTGGCAACTGCAGCACTCGCTGCAGGATTGGGAAGGGAGAACACTCTCGTCGCTAGCCCACGCTCTCAGATCTTCACTGCTCTCGTTAGACGTGCTGGCTAGAGCAAAACCAGCAAAGCAGTCTTCTGCTGCACTTGCCATCTGCTAGGAATACGCACCCCAATAAGTGGTTAGGTTTTTAATAGATGCTCTCAGTAAATTCCAGCTCTTGCTCTTCCAATGCACCTTCTTGTCAGGATGCTGTAAGCATGAAACCCCAAAGTCCTATTTTCAAAAGAGCCACTAACTTTAGTGCTTTCTTGGCCTCGCACATCCGACAGGCCTATATCTGACTCAATTCTCTCTGAGTTTTTATTCCTAGATTTCAAATCCTTTCAAATTTCAAATCCCAAATTTTGTGCTGAGCAGACATAAAATATGGCATAATCTCTACCCCTTCTCCACTGCACTTTTTAAGCTATTCTTATTCAAATAAATGTGTCCATTTCAAGACTGGACCTGGGAGTACAGGCTCCACCTCACCTTTGGATCACGCATTCCTCCAAAGTGCACCACAGCTCCTCATAACTATTAACTCTTCTTAGACATTCAATAAGTGAATCAGTAACAGCTATGTTTTGCCGAGCACAAAGCAATACAGGCGTGCATGCAGCTCAAGGTAGCGATAAGCAAATATTAAGGTCAGTTATTCCCGAACAAATGAAGAGCCCAGCCTGGCATTGCACAAACAACATGGAACAACAGAGGTCATTTCTTTACTCACAGCAGCAGACACATGGTGAACACAAACACTAAGCTCTCCATGTGAAAACTGTTGCCTTTACGGCTGCCTTTAGTCAGCACAGATTCTAAATATGGATGAGTAAATAGCCCCTTTCAAAGGATACCACTAATGGACCAAAATTCAGAGATATGCATCTCAATGCCTTACTGCTCTAATCCTTTCTCTGTTAGTTCCTATATGTAAGAAACGTAATAAAATCCTTAACTGTCCTTATTAAGAGCCAAAATCTCAAAAATGATTAATATTGATAAGGAGCTATATAAACAGAACAGAAATTCAGTAAAGAGAGATTACATAAATTCTATTATAAAGGTCAAAAATAGAAAAAAAATGTTAATATCTTCAAGATTCATGTAATCACAATTGTATCTGAATGGCATAAACATTTTGCAGGTGCTAAGTCTACTCTTTCCTGTAATTTGTTTGCAAGCTGTATCTGATTTGTTGATTGAAGATGTTACACAGTGGTCAGATGTTTTCTTACCTTTTTCCTATTAATTTCAGAAAATGTTCTATTATTAGACTATTCCTGGAGTTACATTCAAGCACCTCAATTAATGGCTGGATCACTCTAGCTGCAGTCAATAGTTCTTAATCATGTATTTTATTTCACACTGTTTAACACTTAATAGCCCTATTTGCTAGCAGAGCAAGGATCAAGAGTTTTCTTTTCTTTCCTGAATGCTGGTCCTTCAATGCTGTTTGATCTTGAAATGTCACAAGATTTTCTACCTCAGAACTGACTGTATGGTAGTTAAATAGAGGATCGGACTTGGAAAGTTTAATATTGTCTGCACTTAATGTCACTATCTCCAATCACTTCCTTTTTGACTCTGGAAACAGGAACTACTTAATATACTATTAATATAGATTTTTATTAAAAGTGCCTTTCTGATAATTACTCATGTCATTAGACGCAAATTTCCACAGAATGAAAATCCACAAAATCTCTTCACATGGTGCATTTAAAAAGCCCTGCCTGAACAAATATAGATTTTAAACTACAGTATAACTCAGAGAAGTAACTTGAAAAATATCATCTTCTTACTAAACAGACCTGCCTTTGGGGAGTACTAATGCAAACGCTGGCTCATTTCAGAGTTCAGTTTTTACTGCTCTTTACTTCTGTTAGCCCAGCAAAACTAACAGCCCTACTTTGCTCATTCTGCAAAGCTCCATTCCTGTTTGTGCATCAACAGAATTATTAACTCGGTTCTATTTGCTGTGCCAAAAATGTTACTCTATTACATCCACACAAGCTCACTAAAGGCAGCCATAGTTTACTGACAACAATTACCTTGTGCAAGTATAAACAAGGACAAAATAAATATTACTCATGATGAGGATTTGAAAGAAAAAAGGGGGCTGGAAAGAAAAAACAGTGAAAGGCTTAATGAGCTCAAGCTATTTAACTTATCAAAGAGAAGTGAAGATCTGAAAGTAACTAAACAGGAAACAAAGCTTCAATAATATAATGAATTGTTAAGCATGTAGGAAAAAAAAAAATCTATAAAAACGATACCAGAAGGTAGAAATTAGACAAATTTAGAGTGAGATGTGGAAGAATCTCTAATACTTTTTTTTTTTTCCTAAAATGCACTACTGCACCTGAAGCAGAACTCCCAAACCCATAATATGCAGAAAGACCATTTTACTCACAGAAGCTTTTTTTCTGGCATTCAGGTCTACAGCTATGAAAAGGCCTCAACCTGTCTTTCCTGATTTTGCTTGTTTACTTGCAAGGAAGAGTCTCCGCGATTCTCACGAAGGCAGAGCTTTCAGAGCCCTCTTTACAGTTTAATCCTTAAAGTAATTTTGCAAATATTTTCAGAGAAATACTATCTCCAAATCAACTTCTCTAGTTCATGAGCCAGAGAATTGAATAGCTTTGTGAAGTTAGTGAAAAATGAGGCTGATACGTTGCTGATACCCAGCAACAAATTGGCAAACTGAACTACTGGACTTTGATTTTGCATTTACAAATACCTGAATTAAGATGCAGGAAAATATTTGGAGCTCCTTGCTAAACTTCTAAGGGGAATGTTTTGAGATGGATAATTATACATGTACATGTATTATTTACATGTACATAACTTCCCTTATAAACTGCTTCAATGGTTGAACACCAGCATCTTCAAGAATGGATGAAAGAAATTATTTTTCTGATAACATTGGGAGAAAAAGGCAGTTGAAACAACATGACATAGCGCAAAGTATTTTAAAATTCACTAGAATGCTGACTGATATAAGTAAAATCTTCTTTAGCTGGTCCAAACCATATGTTCCATTTCCAGCAGCTTATGGAGACTGCAGAGAACAGCATTTGACAACAGAAAAAAAAAACTTCCGCAGTATTAAAAAAAAATGCTACTACAAATATAAGTGCAATACATCTCTTGGAAACTATTAAGAAGCCTAGAAGACACGGTCATTTGGAGATGAATCTATTCTTCTGGAACACGATTTGCAAATATCAGATATTTGAAGCACAGTAACTAAAATACAAAAAAAAATGCTCAAAATAAAAAGGAGCAATTGATTATGAGCTGCTTCATGAACAGGTCCAGAGGGGTGAACTTCTTCAGGGGTGAACAGCCATATTAAACATAACAGCAAAATACTGTCTAGATTTCTAAGAACGTCAATGAAACTGGAAAAGTATTCACCAAATAGTAGCACAGGCTTAAGAGTTAAATTTTTATAACACATTTTAAGCAATGCTTAGAAATGAATTATTTAAATTGTAATTTGAAATAAATATGATTCTTACTCAGTTCTAATACTCACTTTACAATTCCAGATAACAACAAAACCAACTTAACCTTGCAGGACCTTGAGAATATTATTTCAATATAGAATGGTCAATAAAGTAACTTCAACATCTACAAGCATTAATACATACTCAGACCTTAGAATTTAAAAATATGTCCATACTGGTATTCTATACATCTTTTGTTACAGGAACATGATGTCAGAAAGGCTTAATGCAAGAGCCCTATCTGCATTTTTTGTACCTCTATCATCCATGCCCCTAGTTCATCCACTTCTTGTTTCCACATACATCTGAGCTCACCAGAAGCTCAGTACTTCACTACACTGAGCTGTGCCAGAAGTACAGAAATGTACTAGTACTGTACTAGTAGAGAAATACTTTAAGTAAGTACAATGTTTTTGCCTCCATTTATGTGGAAATCTGATAAATCTCATGAATATGTCTGTCCTCATGATGCTCCATGTTACTTCAAAGGCCAGTGCATTCAGAAAAGTAAACGAACAAAACATTTTGGGAAGAAACAGAGGAAAATAAAATGGCACTTCCCCCTCACTATTTAGTCAATCAATAGCTCATAAACCCAATGTTTAAAAGCCTGAATCATCATCTAAGATTAGTGATAAAATTATTATTATGATTATTATGATTATTATTATATAGCACCAATGATGAAAGATAGCCACAATAACTTTCTTGACTTCAATCTCTCTCCCACTCTCCCCATATACAAAGAGAGAAAAAAAAATAAAGGGCTTCCTAGCAGTATGATAAATAAAACTCCTAAACAACTTCTGTAGTGAAATATTGTGGTAGCACAACAGCTATTCCTTTGTAGCCAAACTTGAAAGTCTTGGCAAAGCCCAGAGATCTATGTTTTAAGTTGATGTCCTCCTTGTAGTCACAGCAAATGCTCAAATAGTAAAGAGGCTTTCCTGTATTCAAAGAAAAAAAAATGGGAAGGGTATATAGACTACTTCTACAAATTATATATATTGGGACTTTTTCTAAATTAATAATTTCAGTGGCCAGTTATCTTTTCAGTGGCCTGAGTCAGTCTACATACAGGGTATGTTGAAATTAGCATAAAAAACATAACTTTTATTTGAGGGTTTCTGAGCTGTTCAGAGAAAAAATATGTATATATTTCAACGCACTTGTGGGTCTCTCAATACCTGGGGGAGCATGTGCATGTCGAGTTGTAATCTAGCATTTAGATAACTTGACATGTCAATAAAAGAAAACTTCTTCCTAACTAAAAATGTCAGGTGTGGAAACATCATTCTTACTTTGTAAACATCACATTTCAAATCTTTATTGGATAGTGTTTTAATACTGATAGAAAATGAAAACTAGAAAATTCAGTCACATCCATGAAATCCTAGTCAAGTGCACATGTGGTAGGCAAAGAGTTATAGGTATGGTTTTTAAAATACTATCCCATAATTAGCCTTAAATAAGAGTTTTGTTTTACCTAGGTAAGTAATAAAGATGAAATAAGAAAAATATACAAAATAGACTTAAGAACATCAGAACTTTGTAATAAGTGGTTTTGCAAGTCCCTTACTAACTTGAACAAGAACGGATCGGGCATTTTCAATAGAGTTTCATCCCTGAAGAGTTAAGGAAAACAAACACTAACACCTTAGTTAAAAATGTAGGAAGGTAGATACTCAACCTGCTAGTTCTTTGACATTCCAGATTATCACTGTGCTGCAAATAATATGAGTGCTTTAGCAAACGGCTGTTAGCATCTCTCTAAAGAAACTGTTTGTTGCAGGAGGATAAAATCTGATCTCAATTAAGTCTAGGGGTGTCCTGCTATTGCCTCCAGGTTCACTGCATAACAGCGCTCCAAGCAATCTATATTCTAGGTGCCCAATGCAGCAGTGTTTAAAACGTTATTACTATTTCAACAACAATAAAAGTGAGCCACTCAAAGCTGCTGAATATTCAGCACTATCTGAAGGACTAGCATTTGTTCCTGTTAAGAAAAGTGCTGATGATTTTAAAAGATAGAGCAATGCTCAACACTTTTCAAGCAGCACCGCATACCCAATTCCAGACTTCACAAAACAAAAGACTTATCACAAATATTCCTAAACCTCCTGACATCTTCAGAAAGCCGAACAAAAGACATTCTTCTCGAGTGCTGCTCCTAGTAAAATTCAGACACTGGATTTCAGTATAGACAAATGCCAAAGGGAAAAAAAAAATCAATCAAACAATTAAAACAACCTACTAAATTTCACTATATAACAAAGGAGGAACAGTGTGTGTTACATAATTTACAAAAACGGCAAGACATTATCATAAATCCTGCTGACAAAGGAGGAGCTTGAGTTCTTTGGTATCGGGATCATTACATAAAAGAAGCAACAAAACAAATGGCAGTTATGGTGTTATTTTAAAATGTTCCTTTTTTTTCCGTCTCAAAGCTGCAAAGTTATTTCTATAGCGCGAAATGCCATGTAAGGGATATGCAAACTAGGGTGCAGTCAAATTATGAGAAATGCCAGAAGTGACAAGCCAAAAAATCAGATACCTGGCCCTGGCAGTGCGCTCCTGAACCAAACAGCTAAGCCTTCCGACCACTCTTGGCCTCGAGCCCATGGTTGAATCCTTACCTACACAAATACTGCCCTTCTGTTACTGCACCATAAATCTGAAGTACTTTCTCTTCCACTGTGGACATTTGGTGGTGTAGAGCACTACCACCTTGAAACAGAAATTTAAGCAGTTAAGTCCTCACAGTTCAATTCGTCCCATAAAGTCTACAAACCATTACAACTGTCAAAAATGGACTAAATGAATTAATATTTCAGAAATTCATTAAAAATTAAGAATATTCATTTTTACAACTCCCTAAGTTGAGCAGAATATGTTCTTCCACCCATTTAAGAGCAAGATTGTTATTCCCAAGAAAACACTGTTAGCTTTCAAACTAAAATGCAATTCTTTATGCCTTCTTGCAAACGGAACTGTGTATGTCTTACAAATTTTCATAATAGGAACTAGTCATACCAGCGCTATGCTAGCACCCTACACAGATACACTAGCACAATATTTTGCATTTTGAGCACTACCTATAATGGCTAAAATGTCTATGTAATAGAAGAACATTTTCATCTTTTTTTTTTTAAATGATCTGGAATAATTCTCAGAAAATGCTATGTAGCCACTGTGGTACAATTTAATTCTCCCATTCACTTCTGGGATTTAAACATGAAGAAACATCTTTCCCAGAACTAAAAACTGGAAGTTCTAGCTCCAAGTATGGCAGCTCTGGTAATGGCAGTCTTGTCCTGTCTTGTCCTCAAGACTCCATCACCAACAGCCCCATCTCCTATAACATCATTAACTTTCCTCAGAACATAAGGATCCCCTTCCTCACTACCTCATCAGCCCACCAAAAACAACCTCTGAACACTTATCTGCTGACCCTCACACACATCTAAAGAAACATCAGATGAGTGAGCTGAGGCCTAGACATTCATACCTGATGTGTTAGGTACCCAACTGTCTGTCTGCTGCATTTACTTAAGAGCACACCTCGGAGCTACACTGTCAAGTGTATCTCACATTTTCCCAATGCAACTGGGCTTACTTTTTTCACACTCATAACTGCAAAAGGAGGAGAGCAGATGGAAAAACTGAGTACGCTTTAGAACAGAAGTTCAATGTATGCTGCATGTACCTATAATGGTAGCAAGGACATGTCGCTCTCAAAGGAAGAAAAAGAAAGTGGAACTTGGAAAAACTGGCACTTGGAAAAAAAAAAAAAAACTACCTACAGGCACTGAAGACATCTAAATCTGCATATATGACAAAGGAGATAAGGATAGAGGCATGCTGCTGCTGCCTGCATATTTTATACAGTCCCACATCTTTGATGATGCATTAGAAAACTACATTGGGGATCCCCTACTTAAAATAAATAAATAAATAAAATAACCATTCCTCATAAAACAGCACATTTCTTGCCAACAAGGATATGACAACATAGTTGCCTTCTGCAATAGGCGGAGGAAAGACCACTCCTCCTCACTGATTAACCTTGAAGATCATCTAGATGATTTCGAGGCAGAAACTGAACTCATAATCTGAAAATCAAATATGGAAAAAAGGATTCTATAGAGTATCCAGGGCTTATTTTTTGGCCTGGGGAGTTCTACTCTGCTTTTATCACCCACAGCATTTCACAGAAAATAACTGTGACTTCAGGAGCAGGCACCTATAAAACTAGCCATGGAAGAGCTTCTTATGATAGGATAAAAAGCAAAATTCAAGGAAATTATCCCACTTTATCCAACAACAGTGTAAAATTTTGGATGTAACAATTAGCATCTGTGCTGCAGACAGTGCTGATGCAAGAAAAAGAAGGAAGGCAGTTAAGAAAAGTGTACATGGAAAGAGAAGGTGCACAAAAACGTAACCATAGGATATTTTTAATAATCTCTCTGCAGCATCAACTAGACTATAGGCTATCTTTTTTTTTTTTTTAGACTGGAATGATAATTTCTACAAAGTATTAAAGATCTAAGGAACTAAATCTACACTGTCAACATGACAGACTCTCCAGATTTCTGATGAAGACTTGTTCTGGGGATACAACAAGTTTTAGTTTCCTAAATAACTTTGTCCACCTATAAAACTTGTGCTTTTTATTCTCAGCAGCTGTTATATTTACCTCTTTTCACAAAAGAGCACTTATAGTCCTTCAGGGAGATGGGAAATAAATGCCTTCGGAATTCTTGAAGATCAAACCCAAAGTAACTAGCTGTAGCAAAACCCCATTTGCTCATCTTTTGCCAGTTTGAAGGCAACCACGGTAAGAAAACAAGAGAGCTATTTCTTTTTTTCTTCTTTCCTCCCCTTTAGAAGTACTAACAACTTTTCTCTTCTTGCTTAGCCACTAAAGGAGGAAAGTGATAATCCCTTTGAAATTCAGCACTTAACACCTATATGGTAGGTGATAATTGCTGCATTCCGAGAGGATTAGCACAGTGGAACCCACTTTACAGTGAAGTCAAACCATTCTGAGCAGAGTGAAGTTTTGCTAAAACCATGCCTACCCAGGGAAATTTTAAGTTTCCCACTGGTTCCATGTAGACAAGGATGTAGTAGCTGCAGGCACTTTTCCATCTTGTCTGCAAGAAGTTGCTGAAAAAAAAAAAGTAACTGGCATTTAAGATAGCAACAACATTTTTTTTTCTATTCTAAATAATTATCTTCTAAATAATATTAACAGAGTAACAGTATTCCTAAAGGAGTACATTCCAGTGTAATGCTATCAGTGTAGCTCATGAAGCATGTCTACCAAAGCCTTGCCTGCCTTAAAGAGAGCAAAATATTTTTCATCATCGTTAACACTTGACAATACTACTGTGACCTAGATATTCACAACAACACAGTAATTTTATATCCTGTAGGAAGTCAGAGGTCAAAGTGACACTGTTGTCTCCTATATACCTTTAGGAAATGCTCCCATATCCCATTAGCAGAGGGAAAAAAAAATCCCAGAGAAGTCAAGTGATTGAGTCCATTCAAAAGAGCCAATAAAGCCAGAATTATTTAGGGCTTTTACTCTTCCTCAGTGATTCAGCAACCACTTCTTCAGCTTTGCCTGACCTCGTGTTCTTGCACAGGGTTCTGCTTTCCCCAGACAGGAGAGTGAAGTACCTGCTACAGCAAGCGGACTCCCTCTGTGCGCACAAGCTCTGACATCCTGCGCAAGGAAGAAGGACCTTCTTCCTACCCATGTCCTGCCTTCACATGCGATCACAACACAACTGGAACTTGCACCCAAAGACCAAAATCGTGATGTACTCCTCAGACTGACCACATTTGCTGTGCAAGGCACTGACACCCAGTGTGCCAACTACAAGCAAACTTCCAAGAGAAAGGATACTTGGATTTTGCAGCTTTCAGACATTTTTCTTTCACAGATTCTACTTCTTCCTTCATCAATGCTGATCACACCACTGCTATCTTCTTTTTTACATATGGTGCTAAAACTGATTTGTAACAAATTATAAACTTACACTTATTATAACTACCCAGGGCAAAGATGAAATCACTGGAGTTTGGATTCAAAACAATGTCATGGCATGTAGGACTGTTACAGGTAAGAAGGAAGGCACAGGGCCAGTTCTCCCACCACTCTAATTCACTTGTGTCCAGGTTGTCCATGTCACAATAAGAGTACAACTGCTGAGAGGGGCAAAATTGTCTAAACCAGCTATGTCATCAAAGAAGGGGTGTAAATCACAGTCTTACTTCTATATGCATTGAACATAAACAATAAAGACTTACTTTTACTTATCTTGTTCCTTTATCTATCCTATTTATATGATATGTTTATCCATGTACTACCTACTAACATATGGATTTATTAAATATTTGCCCTCCAATAGTTCTAAAGTTGTAGGCATTTCCTCTCTGTGCATTTATGAATGCATCAGGTACTAATCTCTATTGGTATCACCAATAGAGAAGATAGACCATTTCAGTAACTCTAGCCAAAAGCTGTGTGGGAGTGGGTTATGAAAAAAAAAAAACAGCAAGGGTTTAATACGTTAAGAACCGTTATTTTTTTCTTTTATTTTATCTTAAATTAGTAAAGTACTTCTTGCTTCCTTGTTTCACTGCTGTGCAGCCATTGCTAATGAAGGGCGCCTATGCTGAGAAAAGCCGGCAGCTGTAAATGTCAGGATTATGCCCTCCTTATTACTGATACTCCTTTCCGCAAGGCCCTTAGATCCTCTGATCATCATATATGGCAAGTGAGCACTTAGGAATGATGTCAAAGAAACTACTTAAGCATCCAGGCAACTTTCAAAACCAGGCAACTCTTAAAATGAAGATAACTCCAAACAGCCAAGTAGATTACAAATGGTGACTGAAGACAGAATTTTCTCCCAGGCAAATTGCCAGTGTTTTTGAAAGGTAAACTCAAGCTTTTAATTAGCATGAACGTTCCTCCCTATGAGCATTGCCACTGCCTGGATCCTCTTAAAAAGGAGTAAAAATGGCATCCACCACTGTGCTATGGAGCTGAGATTTCCAGCAAGCACAACAGAGAAATTAAAATCACTGCTGATAACCAAAGCAATGTCAATTGAAAGTTGGTATAACCAAAGGTGAAGACAATTTTAGAAAGCACATAATGGTCAAGCAGGGGTGGAGACTGGCAATTTCTCCACTTTTGTTATTGCTGTTTTTTATTAGCTACTCATATTTATTCTTCCAGTCCTGCAAATTAAATCTCCACTAACACAGCTAAATCAAAGATGATTAACATCTCCCACTTTAGCTTCCCTCCCTCCCCCAGTTCAAAGTGAAGGGGAAGGTATCCTCAGGATGGCCTGTCATGGTGGGCAAGGGTCCAAATCAAGAAAACTGGGTCATGCATCTTTTAAAGCTAGCTGTATTATATGCTTTATTAAACGTAATTATTTATCTGTTTTCAACGTAATAACATAATACTAAGGCTCATATTCGGGATTGTCCATAATAATTTATTCTGAGAATGGAAAATTAATATGCCAATAGTGAAAACAGTATCTGCATTACCCACTTCTCTGAAATGATGCCTATGACATGACTCTTTTTTTTTTTTCAATTTATATGTCCACTGCACCATTTTATCCTTATTAAAAAGACACTCCCGGGCATATGTTGTGCTGGTATACAGCGACTTCTCTGGTGGCGGAAGCCATCCAGCCCGTGGACTCGTGAATCACAAAGCACCCACGGCCCAGCAAATCCTCGTGCGACACATGTCACGTCGCATCTCGTCGCTCCAGCGCAACCCTCGCACTCCCGCCCTGTCACCAGTAGCAAAACACTTGAGCACAGCCGGGCCAAGCGCTGCTGACCTCGCGCTCTCAGGAACGCATTGCCGCGCCGCGAGCACGTGCTCTTTCTATTAAAAGCACAACGCGCTCGCCCTGACGCAGCGGGATGAGTGTCGCCTTCCATCCCCAAACACACTCGGTGGGTCCGCACGTGGCTCTAACAGGGGTATGCAGAGCGGGTGATTCTCCATGGTTGGAAGGGTTGTAAACGGCGCAGGAGCGATGCGGGGCTGGTGGAGAGGCTCCTGTGTGCGGTGAGGGTGCCGAGGCGCCGCTGCATCAACCATCCCGGGAGGTGCCGGGCCGAGCGCGGTGGGGGGAAACGGGCGCTCTAATCAGCGCTGAAGTCACTGATAGTGCTGTCTATCCACACTATGACAGACAAAAGCTGAAATGTATTAAACATAGCAATCCATCATCCCGCAGATGGGAAGCAGGAGCCAGCGGAGTTCAGGCGGCGGGAGCGACTCCTGCTGCTAAGAGCGGCTCCGCGACTGACGTGCCGGATTCCTGCTTGCTCCGCGCTCCTCGCCCGGCTTCCCAGGAGCCATGGACGCGCCATGAGCCCGCTGGAGACGTGGCTTTGAAAAGGAGGTTTTAAACACTCACCTACTCGCGAGCCGCAATTATTCTAACTCGGAAGGCCCCATAAACAAGCATAACGAGACATCAATTCTCTTCTTAAATAAAGGTTATTATGCTTAAGAGCTGTGGATTCAAATAAATTAAAGAATTGGAAAAAAAAGAAAAAAGAAGAACTAAAAATGTTAGGTGTGCAAACCTCATGTGAATGTATGAGATTCTTACAAGTTAAATACCTAGCACCAGCAGCTGGAGATGAGGCAAAAACAACAGTGCTCCAAATTAAGAAGTAATTTATGTGGAATACATCATCGTTTCAACATTTAGAATGCAAAGCTTTAGAGGGGAGGGAAATGACAAACTGTCTGCTTAAGAAAAATAAGTCCAGAGCGAAGTAATGCTATTTATGAAAGTTGAATTTTCTTTCCTGACTTATTTCTTGCAGGACACATGAGTCACACAATATAGCCAAAGGAAAAACTGCAACTGCTAACACCACATTAGTAAAGTATAAAAGGGAAAGACACTTTTCTTAGCATTTCAGCCTTGTCATTTCCAATTTTCTGCTCTTTGGACATGCTTGTATTCAAATTCTGGAACATCTATTCAGCATATCAATCCTAATTAGACAATCTGGGTCTGGAAAGGATGAGAGCTGGGTCATTTGCATAATTTAATCATAAATACTCAGTGATACATATTTCCAAATGCATTTGTACAATTATCTTTTCATCCTTGGGGCAATGGTATTAATATGATTAGGCAATATTTCTGGAAAAAACAGACAAGTATGCACTCTTTTTAACTGCAGCTTAGGGCGATATGAAAAATTAATTAATTTCTGAAGAAAATCAATTTCTGTACGTGACCACATTAGACACTGCTAAACCAAGACACAGAATCCTTTCTCAATCAGAACATTTTATCATTCTTTTCCAAATTCTGATTGTTATGTGAACATTTCAATAATAAAATTGTTAGATAATTTAAACCGTCTTAGTACACAGACATGGAAAACTGACTTTTTTTCATGTCACCCTGACAGACATTGTATTTTAAAAATGTATTGTTTGACCAGTCAATAGGAAACCTTAGCATTTGTTCTGAACTCATCTTATGTGATCTTTTATTAATGCACATTATACCGATTGAATTCAAGGACAGCAGGAAATAATTCAGCTCTGAAAATCGTAGCTGAAAAAACCCCACAGAACTATGCTAACCTAAAGTATTTTAAAATTAACGTAAGGTTGCTTCCTTGTTTGTTTTGTTACAAAGAATTAGATAAGGTGTTCCTTCAAAAGAAGCACACTCATTACAAAAATGCTGTGACATATGTGGGATACAGCCAAGCACCCAGGTGGCTAATCTCATTTTTAGAAGAAAGATACTGCTTGGTATGTTAATTGGTGAAAAAAAAATACATTTATGATTTTATATGTACCATCTTTATTTCTTCTCAATCAACAGAAAAAGTAGAAATTACTGCATGCAAATGCTCAATATTCATTTAATTTGCATGAAGGTGCTTGAACAATTTTTTTTATTCTAACAAGCTCATTTTTCATGCGTTTTGTCTTTCATCCTAATCTAGCATCTGTCATTCCTTTTTGAAGTTATTATCGGCCCAATTCCCTCTTGGACATGGTTGCTGGGTGACCGGTATCTTAGCACCCACTTTGACAGGAACAGATGTGAATCTGATCAAGAGATTTCCCATGAGTACCTGAAATCACAAACAACTTTCGTGAAAAACAAACAGCCTCGCTGTCATCGGCCCTCTCTCGCCCTCCTTCCTTCCCCTTCCCCCACTCCCCCAAAAGAGGAGTACCAGAAAGTTGAGGAAGGAGTTATTCAGTGCCACTAACATGCCCTTGTTTTGTAGGCGCACCAGCTAAGTGGGCTTGTTTCCAGGTTCAAGCACAAACTCTTGGGTTTGAGTTTTAATGACCATCCTCTCAAGACTTCAAAACACGACTGCTCACTTCTAAGGTGACAATCTTCTAAGCAGTCCCACGTTTAACTTGTTTTAGTCACATGAGTGCTCGCATTTAAATCAATTGGATTATGCAGGTAACTAAATCCCCACATGCATACAAGTACGCACAAAATGAGGGATAAATTGTTTTACAAAACAGCCCACATTTTGAGTACTAATTATGTTTTTCAATCATACATGCAGTATGTATGCATTAGTATCTATGAAACTAACACATGAAACTCTGCTGTATTTGCCATGTGGGTGCCAATCCTGACCTGCTGACGACGTGCATCATTTTATCCTTATAAATGGCCCCAATGACACTGTACAGAGAGAAGCTGCCTTCCTACTTGCAGGATTAAGACTTGCCTGTGCAACTCAATGCCACAGTGACAATTATCATCACTGTACATATGATTTGGAAAAATATGAAGACATTTGGGAATGACAGCTATCTTCCTCAAGAGTATATTTAGAAGCAGGGAAAGCATTGGAAACGTTTTCCAAATATGATCAAATTTCTTAAGAAGAAGGTGTCTGACAAACTACTGAATTCTAGTCTCACTGTGCTGAGGTATAATCAATGTCTCATTATTTAGATGCTGGTGTCCAATGGAGGAGTAATCAGCAAAACTCAGTCTTCAGTTCTAATAGTAACTTCTTTTATCTCTATATGTATGCCATAGACCAGAGGTGGATGAAGGGCATGAAGGTAATTCATTTTTTTAGGTATATATTAAAAGTACAAATACCTTATTCCAAACTAGTACTTCTGCCACAAGAATCTCCATTCTCCATCAAGTGCCAAAGCAAAGAGCATTTCTTCTTGCTTGCTTTTACCAGACACAAAACTAAACAATATCTCACTTAGCAGAGAGAAAGGAAACACTTGCGATGCAAAGGCTGAAAATCTGATCATGCATATGTGAACTTATAAGGCTGTAGGTAACAGTAACACAGGGTAAATCTGCATTAACACATTGTCAAGTAGCCTTTTCCTTAGTCTCCTTACTCCACCACTCTGCCCCACAGCCTCAGGACTCTTGTCCCCACTGCGGCTTTTGGCAACTGCTGCTTCCTAAGCCCTAGCCCCTCTGTATTTGAAGTTTCCAGTGTGCCTAAGAAACTGGGGTTTCCACAAAGCATTGCAAGTTTGTATCTCCAGTTTCCTCAAGATCAAAACAGCTGTGTAAGGGGGGGGAAAATAAACAGAAGAGGAGCAAAAGCAGAGAGGAGTTCGGATTTCAGAACCCAAAAGTCTGTTTTTTTTTCCTTTGTATGGGGTTGTTTACTTTTTGATTCATCAGATAACAAATGAATTTTCATTCTCTAGTTTAGATGCTAAAAAATAAGACAAATACTTCAATCACAGAGATGCATTCTCTGCCACCACAGCTCATCTTAAAAATTTCCCTCATTTACGCTGAGATCAGAAAGCAGACGGAGTGCTTTACTGATAAGTACCTTAGCCCAGTCCCATATAAACTTGTTCTGGATACAGTAAGATTAGCGCATCTTTTTCCCAAGTTACAAACAAAAGAACTACAAACTAATAGCCAAGTAAGTACCTAAGAAAAAACTTTATATCTTCCACTGAAAAGTATTTGAAAATATAATCATTCTCTATGTCTTTGAAAACAAAAATTCCCTTCACCCATGCAGGAGAACATTATGTACAGTGTTCAAACCTGTTGATGACATCGACAAGAATTGAATCAGTAAAAGCATAACGCTGACTTAGAGAAGATAAAAAAAGAGCTTAGGAATCAATATGACCACTTCTCTGAGGTGAGCTAGAAAAGGACATTTTGCACACATTTATAATAAATACATAATAGTGACAAAAAGAAGCTATTAAGCAAAAACCTTGTCCTCCATTCTCCCAGTCAAATGAAGCCAAGGCTGTGAATAATGGTCATAAAAGTATTTGATGCCTCATAAAAGAGTCCGGATACCCAGACTGAGAAAGCAAGGAGTGGTTTAACACAAATTGTACAGGAGAGTGTGCAAAACAGTGTGCAAAACACACATCATTTAAAAATTCTTGTAATTTGTTGTGACAGAGGTGCAAGTGTTTTACACGCTTATTCCCATTTCTCGCCTTCTGATACTGCTGTTTGAGGCAAAGACAGTGGCCCTAATTTCAGGACAGGGTCAGTGTGGGAGCAGTAACTGCCCAGAAGCCTCTGCCAACTTGTCTACACTGGAGAAGTGAGAGCACAAAGCTCAGCTCAGTGTCAGCTCAACTCTTTAGTCAATCTACAGCACTGAGGTGGTGCAGAAGGAGGAAAGCAATCTATTACGAGATGAATAGTACCCAAATCTGTCACTCATTCCCTAGAAACAGGTAGACTTATGCAGGCACTTAATGCCCATTTCAGCTCTGAAAATATCTTTTGAGGATGCAAAGATTGCCTCAGAATAGGAAATAGTTTCCCCGAGAAGGTGGAAGCAGAGCCTGGAAGATTTGCAGAGCCTCTGTGGGATAGTGATTGCTGAGGCAAGCTTAAGTGGAACAGAGCACTTGGTTTGTTAAATAAATCCAAATGCAAGCTAATTCTAATTTTAATGGAAGTGTGTAAGACTACAGTTCCAGATACTCAGAGGTACTTAGGCACCTTTCCCCATCCTTAGGGCCCTTCATTTCAACTAATTTGACATATCCAAAGCCGCCCCTGCACTGCAGACATCCTCAGACACCCCAGCCAGCCACATTGTAGAGCAAGGCGAGTGCTCAGAGTATATCCACAACCAGAAGACTCAAAGGCCAAAGCAACTTGTTGCCTTGACTGATTCAAACAAGAGATGTGAAGCCACATTTTCCACATCCCAAGTGTTTCGCCTAACCAGGGAAAGGAGGAGGGTCATGGGGAAGAAGGGAGGGAAGCCACCACAGTGCCTTCTTGCAAATTGTCTTATTTTAAATCAGTTTTAAACCCTGAGCCTCCATGGCCCAAGAGCAGCCTGATCAGCAGCTGCAGAGTCAATCTCTTACCTATAGCCCATGAGAAGTTTATGCCTAGTGACTTTTCAGAGATATGTCCTCATTTCACAGACAGGAAAAGTAAGCCTGGGTTAACCCCCTTGAAGGGCGTTCACAATTTGAGGATTTAGCTCATATTGAACAAATTCTATTATTTTAAACCTTTTTTTTCAGCTTAATTATACCAAGAAACCATTATACATTTTGAAGAATTAGAACACTGAGCTGTTAAATATTAGGCACATGATCCATACCTAATGTAAAGTAAGTTTCTAAAAATGGCCTGAGACAAATTTAGTAGAAAAACAGGTGTAGAGGAGAATTCAAATGTGACCCATAAGGCCCCAGTATTTAGAAATGAATTGGGATCAGTTCATGCCTTTCCCATGGGGTAACTTGTATAAATGTAATTCTATGGTTTCATAAAACCAGGTCAAGTTTTTCTCCCTTGAGAGCCTTTGGCAATTTGAAGCATGGCAGCACTTTTCTTGGCTACAGGTTCAAATCTGCATCCTTACATCATGAGAGCAAGCGATTAGCTGAGCAGAAGAGCTCTACCCATCCTGGTCACAGCACACCTTCCATACACAGAAACACCTACATGGGAGAAACAAGATTTCACAGAACAGAAGGTAGAATTAGGGGCTTTTTAAAATCATGTAGTCATTTATTGATGAAAATGTCTGCATATTTCACCTCTGTAAAATAAATATTTTGCTTTCAACAACTGCCACAGCAAATAAAAGAACAGATGACCTTATCAGAGAAAAATTTTAACAGTTTTAACTAGCAACATCCTTATCCTTCAGGGTTAAAATGTTTTACATGTGGAGTCATACTCCAGATTATTTGCGAACACATGCACCTTTTACAAAGCGTTTTGTAACTACTACCTTGTTACTTCTCCTGATATCACCGTATTATTCTAATTTCACATGGAGGCCAAAAAAGATCCATTGCCACAAAGGAACTTGTCCAGCACCACATAAGGGGTCACTAAAACAGAGCAATAGTCTACTCGGCAGACCCATCTCACCAAAATGATCCACCCCTCAAGCTAAATCACATGGGGATTCCAGGAACAACCTGAAATTACTGTTTTTACCCTTATGTCCCATAGTATACATTAGTATCCACACTGAACATCAGCCTCAACTCCTTTGCAATGAGGTCAGTGTGGCATCAGGTTGAGTCCAACCACAAAACACAGCAACACCAGTCACCCCCTCAAGGAACCATACTCCTTGTGGCCCTGTTTGGACTCACCCAGTCCATGGTCCAGCAGCCCGTTCCAAACACGCATCGGCCCCATATGTCCATACCCAGGCCGAAAGCCAGAGGCACAAACAATCACTCCATCATGGGCTACAGGCACACTGATCTCCACAGGGACCTCCCCACAGTAACAGACACTGGGTGACAGGCTTTAAAAGACCAAATAAAATTGCAGAGCAAGAGTTGCAGACAAGCCGTTCGGGGTATTTAAGCAAATGGCTCTCTCTAGTACATCAGAGATCTACATAGTGTGGAGCTAGGCTCCTTCCATCGAAGGCAATGTCTACGTTCATTCCATGAAGGTGGTATTACAGAAGCCCTGAAAAATCAAATTTGTTAATTAATTAATTATCTGTTAAAAGTTTATTAATTCTTAGCCATATCCCACTTGTGGTATCATGAGGTGGCGTCAAGCCAATAGAACAGCTGTGGTTATAACCCAAACTTCTGTACTAAAAACCTCCTAGATGGTCTCCACAGAAAATGTTATGTACACTTTGCATTTGTGTTCATGAAACAGCTAAATGCTATTAAACTAATACTTTCAATACATTTCCCTTATAGCTTCTCAAATCCTGCTTTGTACAGATATATTTGCAACTGTAAATTGCTGTAAACTACAGAAGCGTCATTTTCTACTACATGTTTTTGACATGATATTTGAGGAGCAAATTAATTTTGATGAAAGCAGAATCATAAATCACCGACAATACTCAGAAATATAAGACAAAATCATTTTTTAGCATTTCCTGTTTTTATCCCGCTTCGAATTAGTGCAACGTTCAGAGAAATTTACAGCACAATCATGGCATTAGTATAAAGTCTTAGCTATGATCTAAAATTTAAGAGCTATTCTAACAAGCTAATACATAAAATAGAGATCATACTTTGACTTGTCATCTGAATCATTTTTTATTATATACTTAATAGTGCTTAAGGTATTTGCCTCTCCTCTGCTCCTACTTTTTTTTTTTCCTTTTAAGCAGAAACCTAAGGAAATTGCAAACAATTGGAAAATGGTTTCATTTCCTTCCCACTGAACTATCAGTGACTATCAGAAGTAAAATGTGAAGAGTGACAGCCATGGCCATACATCTGTAAGTGTCCATTGCCTTATAAAGAAATGAGTTACCTCCGTTCGACCGAAATAAGAAGTCCCAGCAGAGGATATGAGGTAAACCCAGAAACTCATTCCTACCAAGATATTGCCCTGATTTCCTAAAATTAATTATTACAAAATAATGTAATTCTCAAAAAAAGTTCAAAAATGCATCATGAATCTTAATTTTGCTGTTTTATGCAACAAGTGTAGTTTATAAGACACTAAATCTAGAGCGTTGTTACACAACTGTCGTGGCAAATGCAAAAAGTATACAGTAAAACACCTTTATACCAAATATGTCAATTGATCCTTTTATAAAATTTGCAAACTTATTTTACATATGTTTGGTTTAAAAGGTGTATGGAGTCTATTGAAAGCTATGGGACTATCCACATTCTTAAAGTCAAATGTTTGGCTTAAACCACAGTATATTTATTTTAATGTAAACAGTTAGGTCCTGCAAGTGACCTTCTCCCATTAAAAAAAAAAAAAAAAAGGAAGGGTTTGCAGCAGACCAGGAGACTGGACCCAAATCATATGCTTCCTAGAAACCTTCCTAGCGACCACTAGCATCTATTAAAATATTATAAGAAATCAACTAAAATATCGATTTAATATTTTAACTACTCCTGAAAAAGAAAAGTATAATTCAAAAATAACAGTTTTGGTAATGTTTTTTGAAGAATGCTCCAACTATTAATAAACCATGACTAGATTTAACGCTGATAAAATGGTAATACATTGTATTCTCTTAAAAATACATTATCTAAGACCTGAACACTACTTTTTTTTTCCCATGACTAAAATCATCCTGTAGCCATATCTAAAAAATAAACCAAATTCATTAGTAAGTACGAGAGCAACATGAAATGAACATTAAAAATGATGTGCTGAAGCACTAATCAAATATATATTACCTGTTCTCTTTATAGCTTACTTTATACAACTCCCGATCTTTTTGATCCCTTGCAATTCTGTTATGTAAGATGAAAAAGCAAAGCATCTTCCAAAAGTAAATGATTAAAAAAAATACTTCTACTATCTACTAGCGATTTGTAAATTCATGCATATCCTGAGACGCATCTTGCGAACAGCAACAGCTTTTTGTCCGAGTGTAAAATGCCTTGCTACCTGTTCTCAGCACTGTTTCATTAACAAGTGCTCTAACAGGCACGTTATTCAGAGCAATGAACTTCAATCACGACACGGCATCGTGACAGATGTGTGGCTGTCAAGGCTGCTACAACATCTGCAGCAGTCCCAGTTAGTCCCTTTCTTGCCCCTTCTCCCCATCCTCATCCAGCTCCGGGACCCATGTCCCTTATTTTAAGTTGGCAACGATGTGGTCCATAAGCACATGGTATAAGGCCCTCAGACGGCCACAAACTCTATGGAACAAATTAGGCAGCAAAAATACATGCTCAACAGCTAACATGTTGTTTTCAGTGTTTTTAGGACTGCAAACAATTACAATGCGAATGAAGAAATAGTCCAAAAGTGCTTGTTTTGGATCAAAGGGAACACTGGCAGATTTTAGCCATTTTGCTAATTTAGAGAACAATTTTATATGGTCTAAAGATGCATAAAATGTTGTGACTGAAACATCCTCTTATCTTAATAGAAAAAAAAAGAACATCCTGTTAGTGCGGCAAGGTGCACCGGGAAATTATAATTGCACCTGCTCCCCTGTGTCTGGGCAACAGCTGTTTTCAGCCTTGCAGGAGGCATAAAGTCTCACTATTTGGTGATTGTAACACACACACACACAGAGATTTCTTTCTGTATTTTAAATAATCTAGTACAGTTTGTTCTTCCCAAGGAAGATGCAAAAAACAGAGGGCAGAAAGAAAACACTTACAGTAAAGTCATTTTGCAATGACCAAGGTATCCTTAGAATAATGATCCAAAGTTAATGGATATTGTTATTCACAGGATTGTTGTCAGAAGTGCAAGGAAAAAACTTTAGACTGCTTTATTAACTCAAAATTAGAATAATTAAGAATATTAAAAAATAATTCGGGACTATTTTAGAAAGTTGCTGTTTATCCCTAATGAACTGCTTGGACTGCGTGGTTTACAGGATCCTATTATGCATTCCCAGAAATTCCTGTATTGCACATACTCATACACCTGCTGCAGGAGGAGTTGATCCTGGATGTAATTAGCACAAAACATCACTTAAAGCGATGTGAAATGAAATACATTTGGCAATCCATTTCCTCGACCACCACTCATGCAAGCAGTCTCATTAGCTTCGCTGAACGTATCCTGAGCTCTGGCTCATCCTAGCCCAGCATCCCACCTCTAACCGACACCCGTGGAAATGCACAGGAGAGAATACAAGAAAACAGCATTTGCAGAGTTATCCTCTCCCGGCTCTTCCCAATCAATGGCTTAGGGTAAAGAAATCCAAATTGGGACTTAACTGTGTGTTCAAAAGCTGATCCTTCCTTCTCACCAAATTCAGGGAGAACCCAGCGCTTTACAGTATGAAAAAGATCGTAATGCCCCTTTTTTTTAACTTTTAAATATATTTACATACACATATAACATATAAAAACATAATAGCAGAAAATTCACAGTTAATGTCAAAATTCCCTATTTAATATATTACTCCTCAAAATTCTGCACTGCTTATGAAATGAAACATCAGCAGTTGTTATGAGATGCCCCCGGCTGAGCACCATATCAGATAAATAAGCAGAAAATAGTGAGTTAAGGATAAAGTTACTCCTCGAATCCATCTGGATTTTTATCACTTCAAGTCACAGGCATACCTTGATTTTAAATACAAGGATTTTGTTTTATGTTTCAGCATTTTTTGAAAATAATTTAAATGATAATGGAAAAAGAAAAATTCTTCTTTAATGCACACTGGAGAAATTATCTATATATGAATTAGCTCTCTGGATCATAATAGCTTTTTGCAGATGACTCTTCAGCTCTATCATTTAAATACGTATTTAGGCAACTAAAAATTTACTGTCAATTCATATTATGTCAGTCCACATTATGGCGCTGTTACAGTATGCACATTTAAAGATTATTGAAAAAATTACTGTTCGTGTGCAGTACATAATTTGCAAAAGGTTAATAACTATTTTAAAACAATGAATGGAATTAACTCATAATGCAAAGCAGATGCCCCAAATGTTATTTTTAAAACAAAACACATTTAACTTATAAAAGAACAAAGACCATCTAAAGCCAGCCCTGTTGCTTAAAAGCACCGGCGCTGCGGTTGCTTTGGACACTTGGTTCCCTGGCTCATGCAATTTTGATAAAACTCGGTAGGTCCTGACTGCTCTGCCTGCTCTCCTTTAGCCAAAAGTGATTTTTTACAGCTAAACTTGTAAAGCTCTTCCACGAAGCGGTAATACTAGCCATGCTGGAAGAGATTTACCTGCGCCAGGCCAGGAGAGATTGCAGTAATAATTTAATGTATCTCTGATACAGTTCAAAAGGAAAATATTAAAATTCAATAGAGTACACGAGAATTCTGTGCTTCACATGCAATGCACTTTAGATGATGAATCACAGCGCGAGGCAAGAACGGCCGTCTGGAATGATCTAGCAACAGGAGAAAACAGAAGACACACTAAATGGCAGTCAAACAAAATTATCATTCCCAACAAATAGTCGGAATACACTCCAGATCACAAAATATTAGGAGCACAGGAGTAAATAAGATTACTTTAAGCACATTCTCTTTTACTGCACTGACAAATCGTTGCAAATAGCACCCGTGGTGAGTGGGAGCCCAGCTGAGCTGTGCCGGTGGCCAACAGGGGGCATTTCCCGGGAACACCCCGGTTTCAATCCAGAGTGGGAGCCTTGGCACCACCGGGTGTGAAAGGGACTGTGGTCCTTGGAAAAGTACCACCCCCCTAAAAAAAAAAAAAAAAAAGAAAAAAAGAAAAAAGCTTAAAATACCTGCAAGTTATATTTGTAGCGTCACTTTAACTTTGACCTACAAGAGACACAGGGAGAGTGAAAAGAAGCATCCTGAACCAGACCAGGAGCCCCCTGAATTGCATATGCAGCACCAAAAAATAGAATAAAGGCCTGAATTGGAATTTAGCATCTGAGCAGAGATGTCACTGCTTGGTAGGAACAGAAAACTCTTTGCTGGCGAGGGTATTTCCCTGGGCTGTTCTATATTCTGTTCAGAGAAGTTGAAGCAAAATCAGCAACAAAACTGTGCACTTATATATGGCCCACAGTTACCAGTAAAAGCTTTGTTCAAAATAAATAAACAAATAAAGTAAAATAAACAAAACTTTAACAACATCGATGGCTACGAGACGGAGGTGGAACTTTGGGACCATCCTGGGACTGTCCCGGGAAGCGGCACCGCAGGCCGCCGGCATCCGCCCGGGAGAAGGGCTCCCTTCCTCAAGGATCAGCTGCTGGGCCCCTGCCAGGGGTATCAGATTAAAGGGATAAACAGTCTGCTCTGTTGCAGCAATTACGCTCCAAAGATCTCAGCTTCCAACCAATAATATTTACCAATAAATACCATGATATGGATATTAAAGTTCTGTTATTTGGAGAGGTTGGAGTCTCACAGGGTTTTCCCTCTTTTTTTTTTTTAACGTCTGAGCCAAGCCACCTCCAAACCTTTTGCTCCTTCTTTACAGTTACTACCATTTATCCCCTGGCCTTCCCGAAGTCTTCTTTGCTTGTAAAACCTATGGTATTTCTGCTGATTATATTTCAGTAATCTGCGACAAGAAGGAAGGTCATCAATATAAACCACAGGCATTATATACTCAGAATTATTTGCAGCTGCACTTGCTGACCTGCTCTTTTAAAATATCCATGATCTATGGCAGCCTATCTGGGTGAGATGCTCCTTTAATTAATATGAAGGGAAAAACCCCTGCCTGTGTGCAGTGTTCAGTAAACAGGCACACGCCAGGACCACGGAATTTGAGAGCAGCAGAAGGCGCTAAATAACTGCAGAAGACGATGGGCTTGGAAGAGAATTATTTTTTGCCCGGCATCTTTCTCTTTTATACTCTAAATCAATTAGGTTGTTTTCCAAAATTTTTCAAGAGTGCCAATAACCCTCTGCTTTAAGTATGAATATCAATGAACTCTTTCAAAACCATCTTCAGATGTCAGGGAAGATTAACATGTCTCGGGCACGGGAGGGGGTTCAGGAGAAGACATGCTTTTTAGTCTCTTCTCTTATGGGCATCCTCCAAAGCCAAGCGCCGTCTACGGGAAAGCTCCGTGAAGGGACCAGCACGGTAAAATTCCACGACAAGCGCTGGCAACGCCAGGAACAATCTGGGATCAATAGCTTCCAGGTCATTAATCCTACGCAGGTGACACCCAGCTCGCTACTGCTTTCACATGCGCCCTCGGGAAACCTGACCAGGTTGGCATCTGAAAGCTGGGAATATTGTTCATGTTTCGCCTTTAAACTTTGCCTGCGCATTTGGCATGGGGCTCTCTAGCATCCCATTAATGTCAGACTGTTTAATCGTAACGCAGCCTAAATGCACAGTTTGCGATTTCCTGGATTTCTGTTTGGTGACCAAATGCTTTTTATGAGGAAAATAAAAGCAAAGGTCAGTACGAACAGAAAAGTCATCTTCCATACCGGAAGACTATTTTTTCCAGTGAACTGATACAGAAGCCTAATTTAGAAAAAGGCCCTTTAGTATCATGTTATTATTAGTAGTATCACAAATAAACACAGAAACCAATTCACTTTACAGACCTCCACATTAAGCCTTCAGTAGAAAATCCCTCGGTGCTTAATTGATTTTTGTTTTATTGATTTTTTTTAACTAGCAATATCACAGATAAAATGTATCATTTTGGTGAAAGACATCTAAAACTTTTCTATCTTAAAATAAACGATTATAAATGATTTCGGCAGCAACTGGCAGCTAACAGTTTGATCCATTTGAGGAACAACCAAGCAATGGATTTATTTGGATGCCTTTTTTGATTATGTAACGTATTAACCTTGATGAAGCTTTCCAAAAAGGGCTTAGTGTATTCAAGTGCATCAACTGATTATGAGACAAATATAACAGTGGTAAGACGCTGGTCCAAAATTTTTGAATCTGATGAGAAATTTAGCTGTTAGGATGGAGTTTGCTCTTAAAGCTTAAATCTCAACAATAAGTGTTCAAACAAGAAACAGAGGAAAAAAAAAAAAAAACATGATCCAGATCAGGTATATAGTAACCATATAGGATATGTCACTTAAATCACTAAATCAAGTGGATCATAATATCCTACATAATTACTGTAATGTCAGAAATAATTCAAAATATTCAATCTGAAAGGAGAGAAGCATCAGAATGAAATGATCAGAGGGAAAATCCAGAAAGTAAATACAGTTTTATGTTCTGAAGATATCCATTTTGACCAAGACTCACTGACCCACTTTGCTTTATTCACATATACTGTAATAACACATTTTGCATACCTACAGCAAATCCTCTCCATTAAGCTATTTGCTTAATGGATGTATAAATAAGTCTACCACAATTACGTTCTTTAGGGGTCAAATCCTACCCACTTCTGAAGCCACTACTGCAGCTCCTACTACGCTGGCTGAGAGCACAGCAGCCCTCAGGAACAGCTGAAACCCGGTCGATTTTGCACTGTTGACATAACCAGCCCGTGTTATAACCGGGCTGGCAGAGCCTTCCACCAACCTTGCCAAGTGCACGAATTGATCCCAAATTGGAAGAAGAAGAAGAAAAAAAAAAAGTGCTGCAATACTTAATCTTGCATGTTCAAATTATAAATCACCTAAGTGGCAAGAAGACAAGGCTCACACGAGCTTTATTTTAAGGACCAAAACCTCGGGACTCCCGCAGAGTTGCTGCAACTTACTTGCCACGCGCAAAGCACCGCCGCGGACGCGCTATCCCCACGGATGCGCACGGGGCTCGGAGCTACCCCCGCAGGGAGTCACCCCCGGAGCTGTGCACCCCAGGAGCGGGTCACCCCGGGAGAGGGTCACCCCGGGAGCGGGTCACCCCGGGAGAGGGTCACCCCCGTGCGCCGGTGCCGGGATGCTCAGGAGGGCGCTCGGCAGCA
>NW_010585073.1:351484-461848 GCF_000705375.1 Tinamus guttatus | reverse complement strand
CCGAGGCAGTTCAGCGCACGAAAAGACGTCGGGATGGGGGCCGGCACCTGCGCTATTCCCTGTATTTCAATAAAAAGAAATAATAATAAATGGTAATAACAATAAAGCAGCCCAAAATTTTAACTGTTCTTTGGTGGAGGAGGGGGAGAGACTTCAAAAGCCCGAGCCCCTGCTCGAGAAGTTTCATCCCAGAGCGGAATTTTATAGCGAGTTCTAAACTCCTGGTAAGAGGGGGCTGTTATAAATGGAAGTGCTGACACAACCTTAACTATGGCGTGTAAACGGCTATCCTATAATATCCATTAAGCAGAAAGAAAAATAAGATGGCTGATCAATAATTTATACAAAGAGTACCAACTGCAGACATAATAACTGTAATGTTTGCAAAGCAATCGCTTGCTCTCCAGGCTTAACAGTAAACTAGCGGGGCTGTTAATTTCCAACTCCCGCAGATAAGAATACAAACAAATTACTTAAACTTGCATTTTGCTCGCTCCTTCGCGTGCCTCAGTAGGATAAAATAAAAATTAATTAGGACGCGAGCTGGGCGGCTCGGGGAGCCCTTTCCCTTCCCCTCGCCCGGGAAGGGACGGGAAGGGATGGGATGGGAAGGGACGGGAGAGTCTCTCGCAGCGCTGGCCGGGCGCGGAGGCAGCGTGGCCGGGCACAGTTTTGAGCGGGTCGCCTTTGGGTCACCCTCGTTCCCCCATTCATACACGGAGGCAAAATGAAGCCATTTAACTTCAAAGAAAAGTGGCAATGTTTTCCAGCGCCACGAGCAGAAATCCAATCCCCGCGCCAGCGCGATAGGGATCAGCTGTCAGCGGACAATGCCGCGCTTGGCATGGAGAGAGCTACCGGGGGGCGGGGAAGGGGGGGATAAATCTGCTTTAGGGGGAAAAATATATTGCATCTTCCAGTATCCTAAGCGGGGATGGGCGAGCAACTGTTCCCTTCATTTGCATGGGAGCGCTCTCTGCCATTTCCGTCTACTGCGCTGCGACAACAAAGCGCAGGAACAAAGTCTGAGAGTTGCTAAGTGGGCTCGGGCAATAGCGCCGAGCGCTTCTGCGGGTCTCCGCGGCAGCACCAAAAGATCCACGTCTCGGTGAAATAGCAGGGAAGTAGATTAAAAAAAAAAAAAAAAAGTTGCGCCCCCTCCCTCCGCAAACCCAGCCTAGAAAAAAAAAAAGTTGCCTGCCGAGTGTGCCAAAAGAAATTCGAATTTAACCAGGCTCGCACAGCTCTTCCCACAGCTTTCGGCTTGTGTTTGCAGTAGCTTGCGAAGTGTTTTGTGTTGTGTAATGGGAATGGGTAAAACACTTTATTTCTGAGACCACTCCCCCCAGCCAGTCTAAGCCGCATTGTAATTAAATTTTATTTCTGAGCCCTCAGTGTAACGCTGGGTGTTGCTCTGCGAGGACCCGCATTGAAGCACCAGCACTACCAAAACCACAGCAATTTGCGCAGGAAGAGTTGCCCATTGCCCGCTTATCTGGTGCTGCTTTTCCAGGGACCTGTCCCAGCTCTAGGGAAGCTGAGGACCAAAAAGAACAGCACAGGCGGACCTGCTGTCCTGAAGAAATCTCCCAAACAGGTTTTGCCCCCATCCTTCTGGCGGCAGGTGACCCGTTTGATGCATTCTGAGAAATCGTCGCTTAGGGAAACTTAATCAAAATCGCAGCGCCCACTAGCGCCCGTGGGCGCCAGGGAGCCGCGCTCCGCCGGGGCCGGCCCACGAGGAGCTTCCCTGGGGCGAAACGTGGGTACGGCTCTCTAGGGCAAGCACGAAATAAAGGAGAGGCTGCGTTAGAGGCAAAAAAAGGCTTAAATTCATCCTTAAACAGCTGGGGGCTTGCTCATTTTCTCCGTGTAAGATGAGGAGTTCAAACAAGAAATAATTGTTTTTCCTCTTCCCGTCTTCGCATTTCACTGAACCGGTGGCTGAAGGGTGAGAAGGGAGCACGTGTCCAATAGGCAGCAACTTGTCATTACAAAAGTACTTAGAGCGGCCGTCCAGCTGCAGAGACTTTGGGAGAAACCACAAAAATCACTAGATAGGTCTGGGACACACACCTGGCTTGCAAAACTGCAGAAGCTCTGCAAGGTAGTTCTGTTTGGCCCTGCTTTCATTTCCTGACTTTTATTCATTTTGTTTTCTACCTATGATGTTCAGAGATGGTTGATAGGCAGGATTTTGAAAGTCTTGCTCCCATTCTTACACATTTTCTTCTCTCTGCTATCCTGGCTTTCAAGATTAGGACGGACTTGCAAGGATGGTGATACACAACAGTCTTGTCTGTGTAGAAGATAAGCAGTGCTGATTGAT
This sequence comes from Tinamus guttatus, assembly GCF_000705375.1. Next base: position 459,519 of record NW_010585073.1, on the reverse strand, counting down.
ACACTCAAGACCAGCTTCCACAGTGGCATGGACTGGCTTGAGCATTTGCTTATTATTGTACCCAGTGCATCGCTGAGTACAAGTTTGTCCCATCCAGAGCCCAACACTTACTGGGATGTCCAGCATAATGCTATCTTACATGTACGAAGCCTATCTGAAGCCGTGAAAGACAAATATTTGCAGTTCGCATACTTAATTAAATGGTAAAGGACCAATCCTGCCATTTCCTAACTCTGCCTTTAAAAGTCTCCAGTAAACAGTTGGTCTACATTATAGAAACTTCCTGAGGTGTGGAAATCTTGTTTAGCCAGAAAGGAAAAATTCGCACATGTTCTAGAATAATTTGGGCAGAGTAACCCCAAATCATCTAGCGGATGATGAAAGTCAGGCCAGGATTAACCTATGTTTCTTTTCTATCTCTTTATTTGACAGTTGCGTCTTTTTCTTCTTTCTCATTGCTGCTCCACATTGCTACATTAATAATAAGCACAAAATTATGCGCTCAGGTAGTTCTTTATGCCAATAATTGGTCACACAAAAGTGAACAGAAGCCACAGAATGACAAAGAGTTGAAAATAATTTGCAGCACCCAACAATGTTCTCACTGTCATATTTTAAGAGTAGTTTGGGGCGGGGGGAGCACTAATTAAAACAGGTTAAGTACTTGGCACAGACATTAAACCTGAAAAAGGTTTCTATATCTTTATGTTAAACTATGTGTAATATGACCAAAATAATTTCCCTTAAAATATACATGGTTGATTTTTATGGATAATGGCACAAGATTTTTATTATGACTATTTGTTCAAATTTATAAATAATATAACTTCAAATATAACTTCACTGATACTTGTTCCTCTTCAGTGCTCAGTGATTTACATGCAATTGAATTTTGTTAGAATGAATACTGGACTTTAAGCTTGTGTATTTGAGTGTTCTTACAAAGTAAAGTTTTCGATTATTTATCCAATAAAAAGTTATAGACATCAATTCCTCTATTCATTCTTAACTTTGGGCATGAAATGGATTTTTAAGTAGAGGCAGGAAAAGCAAGCAGGAAAAAGGAAGCAGGAAAGCAAGAAGTCAGATCACAAAATACCAAAGGGACAGAAAGAGGGAAGATGGAGAAGAGACAAGAGGAGTGGAGAGGAGAGGAGAAAGAAGGGAACGATGTTTGAGTCCTAGTTTTAAAAGCAAAGGAAATTTAAAGTTAAAAGCAGTGATTACATTTGAATATGAAATGAATTTAAGATTTTTAAAAACACATATCAGGAGGCAAAATCCAGAAATAAAATTTTATGCTTTACAAAATATTTTTGATTTATAAATATTCAGCAACAGAGCTGTTTTATTAAAGTTTTCCTCCTAAGCACGTGATCATAAACTTAAAATATAAACTTCAAAGTAAGAATGCTGAACTACATCAAGTTTCTTTAATGTACTTGTTTGGAAACAGATTTAATTGTAATCCCTTTGTTTAATTACTGTCTTCAACCTGTGGCTCGCTCCCAGGCAGTGCAGGATTGTTGCCATTTCGCACGTGAGGAGCGATGGCCCAACCAAGTCTAGATCCATGGAATAAGTTGGGTATACGTGCGTAAATCCCTCAGTACACAAGACATTTTGGTAAAGTTCATGGCAAAGTGTGTAGATAATCTTCACTAGGCACATGGGTGACAGTGCAAACGTTAGTGCTGCTGGTTTGCTGAGGGCAGAATCCACGCTTAGACACAAGCAGTCTTTGCTTGGCCTCATCGCCTCCACTTACTGGGGCTTCAAATGAGGTGAAACCGAAGGGGGACACTTTGCTCCTGTATTCCTATTTGCATTCTGGTTTACAGCAAAATAACCAGTTCGGTGAGTCGCCTTAAACAGTGGGAAACCTGTTTTCGAAGACCAAACTTCTACCTTTCCCACAGCATGTGAGCATTGATCCAGGTTGCACGCCTGGCTGCAGAGGGCATAAGCAATCAGATACTCGGAGAGCAATGGTGATGCCTCTCTGTTCCTTCTTTGAAAAATGCAGTCCATTTGAAAAATTTAATGCAAATGCGAGAAAGGCTCTCAAAGTAGGCTCTCATATGTCTCAAGTAAGCAACTGAGTCGTGAACATTCGCTCAAGGAGCGAATCCAGCCCACTGCTGCCGTGGGGCTATACGGCCTGCTCCCTATCGATATCATGTTCTACCTCATGCTAATACTGAGGACCTTTTGTCCTTCCCTGGTAAATTCGTGCCTGCTTTGAAACCAGGACCCCTAAACAGCTTGCATTCTTCTAAATTGTTATTCTTTGACTTTTACTTTCTGTTTTAAACTCTCCCATCTAGCAGCATAAGGCTATAGTCAAAGGAAACATTTTCTTAACAGCTTAAGTTTTATTTTTTACTACCAAACTGAAATAATTACAAGGAAAATAATGCATATAACGGTATATATAATCAAGAGAAAGTATTTTCTTGAGTGCTTTGTTTCCTCCTGATATAAACCCAGAACTCGGCACACAATTTGCAATCAAGGGCCAATAGCTGAATACTTTTAAATACAGTGACAGATAATGACTGCAGTAAATATAGATACAGAGGCTACGTTTATGCTAGCAAATCAAACTTGACTGCAAATGTTTCTAGGCAGTAAAGCCAGCGAGCACATATGTATATCTTATACTCCCTTCCCCTCCAAAAAAACAGTAGTGGCACCAAACTGCCAGCTGGGCAGGGTGCCAGCAATTTGCAGCCTCCCTCTTTCTCAAACAGCACCAAGGAATTGCTTTTTAGGATTCTGCTTGGCACAAGCCTAAGGTATAGGAATGGCCATTCAAACGATTTAAGAGAAGAGACTGTCATGTCCCAGTACCTGGGAACATTCCTGACAGTGTTTAATTTACTAGTTTCAATGTTTTTTTCTTTTCTTTTTTTCTTCTTCCCTTTTTTTTTTTAAGCTTATATTAATATTGGACATTTTTATAGGCACAAGCTCTTGATCTTGCAATCTTTATATGGGCAACATTCCTACTGACTTCTAGAAATGATTTATTTTTTAAAGTTTTGCCTTAGCTAGTGAGGAATTCAGCCTTGGCCTGTAACTTGAAAAGCAAAAGGAAATAAAATGCGGAGTTTGCTGAAATGCTCTCCTAAAACTCCTTTCCAGCAGCATTAACGTATTACTCACAAATACGGAGCCTTCTTAATTAATTTAGCAGCCTGGACTAGAGATTCAGGTTCTTGTGCACTTGTGCTTTTGTGCTGGCTATTTGAAGCTGAAAATGTAAACATGAATGCATTTTCTATACAAGACTTCTATAGAAGTGTTCGGGAAGGCAGGGCACATTCCTTGCTGGGCTTTGTATTAGATTTTTCACAGGCAGCCAGTATCAGTCCCAGAAATCCAGCCGGGGAAGTTACTTTCTCTTTGCAACAGGTTGACTGCTGTTGAATTTATAAGGCTGCTTGTAAGGTTTATCAATAGGAACGCCATAAAAAGCGTAATGCAAAGGGACAGATGTTTCACATATTTTCCCCTAGCTCATATGAACTAGCATAGCACTGCCCTGTTCGGGAGTCACATAAAGGCAATGCCTTGCATTTCTTTTTATAGGTATAGCTGGTTTCAAACAGTCCGACAGATATAAAATGACAGAGAAAAGATTATTGTTTAGAATTTTCACTTTGCCATTTACAAATCAATGACATTTGCATCTGTCCTAACGCATTAGTGAAACGGTCTGTAAAGGAAGACTGCTTTGCAGACTGAACTGAAAACCGAGATTGAACAGAAAAGTATTGCTAGTTTTATTCTGAACCAGAAGACACTGTGAATGACACACTTGACACTTCATAAATTATAGCACACCAAACATCAGGAACAAAATTACTTTTTGGCTCAGCCTTGCAGAATTTTAGAATCAATTGTGATAGTTTAACCCTACAAAAGAAAATATCTTCCTTTCTTCCACTTGAACAGCTTTCAGATAATAATTCCAAATTGCAGTTCAGTTAGATTTATTTGGGAAATAGGTGGCTTTCTTTTCCCATGAACTATGTTTTTAACACATCTCATTATTATTATTATTTTTAATGACAAAGCCCATAATTACTGCTGGGAAAAAGGAAAAAGGAAACTTCAGCTTTTTCTTTCAGCTCCGTACTCACTGGCATCTGATATAAATCCCAGCAATCTCCATCTCATCTCCTAATTTCTTATGGAGACTGTAATAATCATAGAATGCAGCCTTCTCCTTGCTTGACGTTGAATTATAGTTCAAGATGTGATTAATTAAAAAGACTGGGCAAACAAGGTGCCTGTATGTGCGAAAAGTCTGATCTCTCTTTAAGGCTCGGTTATTTCTCTGATAACCACGGATTCTCCTGCCTGCAGAAGCAATTCCAATAAGGCAAAGGTGCCCTCTGTAGGGAAGAGGCTGTAAATGGTGATGGGCTGCGAGAGCTGCGTGCAGAAATGCAAAGGAAAATAATTTCTTAGCACTGCTGTTCTCAAAGCGATGCTGTGAACTACATCTCTTATCTAAATGAGGGAGAGCAAAATAATGAAAAAGCTGCATTAAAATAAAGCTGCATATAATACCCTCAGCTGCGAGTAACATTTAGGGACAGTTATGTAAAGAGCTGCCCTGATATTAAAACAGGCAGCACAGTGAAAGCTGAACAGCAGGGATCTTTGGAATAAAACGAAATACGAATTTTGGTCAAGGAGCTTTACGTAAATATGAGACTTTAGAAAGCGACTTAAAGCAATGCTTAAAAATATCTTTACAGTGCATGCTCTTAGAAAGTTTATCACAAGTGGACTCGTTAACAGTCCCACGGGGTTAGCATATTGCTGGCTGAGGAACTGCTTAGCCCACAGACACATCTTAGCTGGTGTGCAGGATCTCTAGTGGCTATTTGCCACTATTCAGAGAATTCCTGCTTCAGTTTTACAGGCAGCTAATGCTAGCCTAGAGGGAGGCAGGGAATATGGCACTGGCTCATTGCTAGCTATTAATTATTTTTGAGGCTTCCACTTCCATAATCTATTATGATAACCTGTAGTTCTTGCTAGTCTGATTCGCTGTTTGATGCTCTTATCTCTTTTACATACATATTTATATATGTACTTATGGCATAACAATTAAATTAGTAGCACATAGTGACCTCCATTACTATGCAATAAATGACACATGGAGTGGGCAAAAACCTTCAGGATTATGAACTAGACTCCTTTTCTCTTTCCTTTCCTTTCCTTTCCTTTCCTTCTTTCCTTTTTCCTTTCCTTTCCTTTCCTTTCCTTTCCTTTCCTTTCCTTTCCTTTCCTTTCCTTTCCTTTCCTTTCCTTTCCTTTCCTTTCCTTTCCTTTCCTTTCCTTTCCTTTCCTTTCCTTTCCTTTCCTTTCCTTTCCTTTCCATCTTTTTTTGTCTTTTTTTTTGTCTTTTTTTCTTTTCTTTAGCAGAAGCACATAGAAGAAGCAGAAACTAATTCTACGACTTCATTTTAGGCCTTGATACATGTAGGATTACTACAAAAACCTAGATAAAGCCGAATTGTAGAAAGTGAAAATCCGTGTTAGGCTGGAGCTGTAAATTTACAGTCAAATCCATTACCAAGTCTGACTGTAAAGAGAAGGTTGGGTTTTGGGCATTTGGGGAACAGTTAAGAAGTTTTAAAACCTATGGATTGCTAAAGGTGTTGGAGGTATTTTTTTTCTTGTCTACATCATTAATCACGTTCCATTTTCCTAGGTTATAACGTCAAGCCAGACTGGCTCATGGTCTAGCCTATGAGAATGTCAACTGAATTCTATTTTTATTTTTATTTTTATTTTATTATTCTTTATATATATACATATATTTTATTTATCTCAAAGAATAGAATCTTTTATTGCAATCTGTTGAATAGGCTTTGAAACCCCTGGTTTTGTTTTAAGATAAATATTGCCATCACTCTACTTATTGATTTGCAGGAAATGTTTTCAAGTGTGCCTACCTAAATGAACACCTGGAAAATGACGGAAGTTGTGGATCTCAGTGAGCTTTGCTGTCCTTCCACGTCCCGTTGCTTGCTTTGCGCACCAGAGCTGAAGCTTAGCAGGGTATTCACTCTACCTTCTTTCCCAAGAAAACCTAAGGACAAAAGAGGACAAAAACCTGGATCCTTGTTCCATGAGGAAGTGCTGGGAGGTGCTACCATAATCATGTGAATATCTCTCACAGGTGAAAGTCCTGATTTCTTCCCTGACATCAGAGAAGTTACTCTATGTAACTTACATTGTAAGATCCCTGGCACAGATACTGTCTTACCGCGCTTAATTGCTGTATCATCTTTGATAAAAAATCCATAGTTATATTCAAATGGCTATCCTGAAATGTGTGAGTAAGCTCAGGGCAGGTCTCTCTCAAATCACTCTTGGCTCTGACTAATCAGTTAAACATATCCAATGCTATTTTTTTCCCTCTTGCTAGACATCTTGTTTGTGTCTAAACATGCAGGCTGGATCCTTCAGATTTATTGTATTGATCCTTCTTCTGGTTCTTTTTTTTAGGGCTGTTTTTGCAGTTGCAGTTTTTTCTTTTTTTTTCTTTTTTTTTTTGAGATATATAATGCATTTAATTCTGGAAAAGCAATACCTTTCAATTATTTTTTTCTTAACTTATTTCTTTGGTTTATTTTTTAATTTTATTTATTTATTTGTTTTCATCTAGAGGCTGCCAGTTCCTCAGATTTGTCATATACAGCTGCTTTCAGAGAGTATTCATAGAGCCTATCTTTAGATGCTTTGTTTATGCATCAGAGATAGGAGCCTTCACTCCCTGTATACGCAATGAAAAGTATGCATGTTCAGTGCAGAGACTCAGAAAAGTTAAAACTGTAGACCTAAATATGATGTTATGGACAAAATCCTAGCTGATCCAAGACTAACACCCATAAGTGAACTGCAAAACTTCTTTAAATTTTCTTTTAGTCTGTCTAAGCAATTTCTCTGTTTGCAATTTAATCTGCCATTCTCAGTCTCATCAGTCACCATAAGCCTAAAGTACCTGGTTTCTTTTAACCTTCCATTCGCAGAACTGTATTAATTTTGCTCAGCTATCTGCAGCTTTGATACCACTGCCCCCAGCACTTTTCCTGAATGACTGCCAACTGTCTTTGGGCTCTGTTGTCTAGCATTATATTGCTTGGCCCCAATCCTGAAAAATTTATACTCTTGAGTAATTTTACGCATGAGAGCAGGCCCATTGACTACTGATGCATAACATTATTCAGGAGTGCAAGCATTCTCAGGGCTTGGATAATTGTTTTGATTTTACTGGTCAATCATTGCAAAGTATTTGTAATGGGATTCTTTACCCAGTTTTAGAATGTTGTTTTCTTTTCAATGTCTGAAAACAACCACCAGTTGTGTACAGTCACATGGGTTTGGATAGAGGGTATATGCTTTTAATGGTTAAATCTACTCTTCATTCCATATTTGTTCTGGTGATGCCCACAAACATATTAGATACTGTCTAGCTGGATTGGATATATGTTCCTGTAACATATTTATTCATATTTATTTATAGGATTTTTTTGCTGTTTTAGTATATACACTGCATACAAATTACATACATTTAATACCTATATGTATGCATACATATAAAATACATACATTTAATGGCTTCCAATTGGATCATTATTGGAACAGTCTTCCTGCTGGACTCCATAGTTGGAAAGAATGAAGAGTATTTAGTTCAACAAATACGAAACAGCAATTACTGCATAACTCCTTCTCTATGCTTATACTCTTGTATTTTAATATTTTTCACCCCTTCATTGGCCTCATTTACATCTGTAACTAGTAGCCAGACCTCCCCATATGCATACTTTATCCAATTTAAACACATCAAAGCACACAGGTCTGAAACCTAGCTGCTGCAAGTCTCCAAGCTTCTCCTGAGTCAACAAAGTAATGTCACTTTTTACTGGTTGAGAATCTGGTTGAATAGATGTGAAAGCCAGATTAGTAGTCTTTGATTGAGGTTCAATATTGGTTTCAACTTCTTTTCCTTTTGCATTCCTTAAACACCATTAATTTACTTTAATGTCTTTAATAGTGGTGTCCCACTTAAATCATAATCTTCTTTAAAACTTCAATAGAATCACAGTATCACAGAATGGTTGAGGTTGGAAGGGGGCTCCAGAGATCATCTAGTCCACCTCACCCTGCTCCAGCAGGGACACCTAGAGCACGTGGCACAGGGAAGCACCCAGGTGGGTTTGGAAGATCGCCAGAGGAAGAGATTCCACAGCCTCTCTGGGCAGCCTGTCCCAGGGCTCTGTCACCCTCACAGGATAGAAGTTCTTCCTCACATGGAGGTGGAACCTCCTGTGTTTCAACTTGCACCCATTACCCCTCATCTTGTTGCTGGCCATCACCAAGAAGAATGAACTTCTGCTTTTATTCTTTGAAGGATCCCTATCAGTCTTATCATTATACAGATCTCAGTGAAAAATAATATTTCCTTCGGATTTTTTCCCCAGTATTGTCTATTTTTTTTTTCTGAAGGCCCAACAGTTTGAGAATAAGCAGTCTACATATCCAGATAAAATAGGAACGAAGCTTTAGGTGACAAAGCCTACTCAGTACAAGCTTTCTTCTGCAGCTTGCATTACCCCTAAGACGTCTATCAGCTTTGCTTAGATATTTAAGAAGTCTTATACATATTACAAAACTTCACTGATTTCACAGATGCACAAATATATTCTCCCTTTGTGGAGCCTGAAAAAGGAACTTTTTTTTTTTTTCAGATTTATATTCAGCTTCACTTGCAATGTCATGGTATGACTAAATGCTGATGCTTAGCACATTTGTCCCTAACCTTGATTTTAAGAGTGTGACTAGTTTTAATGATTTCCATACCGAAGAGTCTTCAGGCAACATATATTATGTGGGAACCATTTCAGATTCTCAAATGTATAGAGAATTCTAAGTACTTTATTTTCATTTGGAGTCACCAATCTTGTGTAGTAGTGTTGAGAAAAGACAAAAATTAATGAAAACAAGTGATGAGCCCTGGGTAATACAAAACAGAAAGTCTATTTCAGCTTATATTGACAGAGTGTTTTGCCATGTTGGTTTATTAGTTACAAAGCATAACATGAACAGGTCCCTATCTACCTTTTTGATGCACTTCTCACAAGGCTATGGAGCTGATATGGTTATTAAACTATTCCTTTTAGAGAAATTAAATATTTCTGTTTTAACTTTTAGATTGAAATTCATGACAGTACATTGTGGGGATTGTTTAAAAATGAAGTTATACAGATTAAATAGAAAGAGATTTTAGATACCATTTTATGGAGATCAGTAAAATGGCATGAAACTAGTAGGATTAGGTTTTGTCCCTGTGAAATTGATGACAGGGAAAAAAAACTAAGGCTTCAACTTACGTTGTGATTCATTCTCTTTCAGGTCAAGATAGTCCACTATCACAAGAGAAAACCCATTTGCACTTTGTAGTGAGAATAAACGTTGTGCTTGTGGATTAGACTCCTGTACAAATGGGGAGAGAGGGTAAATGAAAGAGGTACTGGGAAATACATACTACAAATATTCTATTCTGTTATATTAGTTATATTATATTATATTACAAACTGTCTTGACAAGCACAAAAAAGAGTTTTAAGAAAGCTGATTTGTGGATGCTTCATAAAATATTCCTGTTATTCCTTTGTACATTTATTTGTTTCTTAATTACAATTTTCCCTTACAGATCAGAAAGTAATAGAGCAGGAGTTTAAAAATCTAAAAACTGGAATGTGAACTTGCATAATTAAGGTTTTGGGTTCAGAAATTAAATAATTACTTGAATCAGAAATACCCATCTGGCTGAGTTTTTTTTTCCTTTCTCTTCTCAGTGAGGTGCCATATTTCAATTCTTGCTGTGGATATAATAATTTATGTTGGGCATACACTGAGATCCAACTGTAACAGATGAACTGAATCAAATTTTATCTGGGCATTTCCCATTCCTTTCACTTTGGTTTCCTTTGCCTCGTAGCTGAAATCTATATTTAGGGTCAGGTTGAAAATCCTTGCACTAGCCTTTTATTTTCCATTGTTTGTTTTCCATTTTGCACTCTTGACACTTTGTAATTAAAAGGGAGCTTTCTTTGTTTTATTTTTATTTTCAGTTTGTTAGAGCAACAGTTGTAGTCATTGCTGACACCTGCTGCCTGGCATGGTGTTGTATCTTAGACTCATGACCTGTCTTCAGATGATGCAGCCATGGTCAGTTTTTCTCTATTTGGAAAATAGTTTTTTTTTTCTTTTTTTTTTGTGAGTAGTTTCTATATGAATGGAGGAGAGCATATTGAACACTTATGTTCACTTATCATTTTGTCTGATGATTCCTGATCCCAGTCTTCCCTTTGCATCGTTTTTTCCATGTTTCTCCTTCTGTAATTTATTGTTGAAGTCATCCATCACAAAGAAGTGATCTGTGTTTTGTTAGTCTGTCAGTAACAGCTTGGAGGCAGCTGTAGAATTATCTTTGTTTGCACGCATTCTTCTTTTGTTGGAACTTTTTTTTTTTTTGGATTATGATCTAGAATCTGATGTAGGTGTCACCCTAGTCTACATACAAATACTTAGTTGCTTGCCTTTTTTTTTCTGTTAGAATATGCATTTCTTGAATTCCCATCTTCTCTATTTTTCTCTATTTTCTTAGTTGATGAAACATTTATTCATTTGTTTGATGCACTCGGCATGCCTACTGTAAAATGCATTTTCTGCAGTGCCTCCTGTTCCCCTAACAAAGCGGCTTGTGTCCACTCTGCTGGACTCCAGTCACACTTAGAGCAGCCTGGCTACACCCCCTCTAAATGGTCCTGGCCATGGGTGTCCTCTGAGCGCCATGCAGTTTCCCATGCAGCCCCAAGACACAATCTTCAGTTTTGGGGAAGTATTTCTATTAAAATGCAGGACATAATATGCAAACTGTGCAGTTAATCCTGATTTACCTGAAACAGAAGGTGTGCTGGGTGCCCTAAGGCAGAGCCAGAGAGTACATGAAAGTCTCAGAGACTCAAAGCTTTCTAGGAGAGTGACATACTCATTACCAATGGAGTGATTGCTGGAGCAGTACTCAGAGCTGCATGTTTTCTTTTGTTGTTGTTGTTTTGGAAGAAACTAGTTTGTATAGTGCAAAAGAAAACTTTGGGACAAACTAACATGCAGCACAGACCATGAACAAATGATGACCCAGGAATGAAGCAGGACATAACTTACTGACAGTGGAAATGTACTCCCTGGTATTCTGATTCCAAAAAAAATAATTAGCTAATTCTTTTCTGCCCTGGAAATCTTTGATATTTGAAAATTTGGGCGAAATCCAGTCCACTTAATTTTGGCACCTGGCTTCAGATGTCTAGTGAAGCAATTTTCTTTCAGTAGGAGTTCAATTTGGTTGCCTAAGCATAGTTGCTAGTGCCACTTAAGATGCCCTAGGGTATTCAAACTGCCACATATGTCTGTCAAGATTGACATAGGACTCATGGGAGATCCATATTCTTCTCAAATGGCAAATTAAATCCAGTGAGAGTATTCTAGGCCACCTAAAATGGCACTGAACACCTATACTAGGTAACCGAATTGAGCCAAACTTCCCTGCAAATACAGAGTATTTAAAGGCCTCCAGAAACAAAACCTCTTCACTTCTCTTACCCAAACTATAATGGGTGAGCATAGTTAATTGTGTATCCCATGGCTGTTTAGAATGCAAAATATTTGTATAATTTGCCTCTTTTCTGGAAGTGCATACAATCACACTTCTGACGCACAGCAGTTTTAATCAGGCAGAAAGCACAACATAATCACATTAGGACATTAGTTGAGTGCATGCTTGCCAACACAACCCTTAGATGTTGTTCAAGAAATTATCGATGCACTACTATCTCTTCTGGTTTCTTTTTATAGTAAATCAGATGGTCAGTGATATCTGGCTTATAAAGCAAACTGCAGCTCTCAGCTTCCATTATCTCGATCCTAACAGAGGTATGGGAGCAGAGCAGGAGATCCTCTTTAGACAGCTTCAGGAGGAAACCTCTTCTGTGTCTGTTATACATATATCAGTTTGAGATTCTAATTCCAGCAAGGACAACATCTATGCTTTCTAGAGTCACAACAGAAAGCAGAATCCAACCTCCAGAACAAAATACCAAAATGAAAAAGTCAATGAGTTTAACATGTGCCTAGGGTCTCATTTTAGGCAATATAAATACAGCTGATATAACCAATGGCACCCAAAGAGTGATTTAGCTTTCCCAAAAGGGCTTGATTCAGTTGACTGTTTTTGAGTGGCCATATCTCTTTGACCATTAGCTGCTAATTCAGAAAGGACTTCATGTGTCTCATCTGCCAGCTTTGTGTGCATGTCTCAGCTATTCTAGGCTATCATCTCAGATGGGATTAAATGCCTATGAGCAGGCAGTTGAATCAAGCATTCAGTTTTGTTGTTTCTTTTTAGTCTCCACCATTCTGCTGATCTATCCAGTAAGTGTATTTATATGAAATAGGCACCTAATACCATCTGAGATTCTATATGGAGTCTCAGGACTCTCTACCTCTAGCGAGGCAGAAGGCAGGTAGGATACCCTGGACACCTCTGTTTCCATAGCTGAACCCCAGTCTCCATCTTCACATAATGGAAGTTTAGACACCTAGGACATAATCCACTGGTTCTATGTGCATATCTTTTGCTATCTGATATGCCCTAGGATACCTAAAGTATTTGGTTGTAGATATAAAAACCTATAAGAAACACACTATCTCTCACTGTAGAACCTGAAGGTCAACATTTAAAATAACACTAACCATTAGCATTCAAGTTGTTATGTGTACCTCTTTTGTGCCTATAGTTACCTATGATAGATACTTACATTTATGTATCTTAACCTCAGGCTGAATCTCACTATTGAAGACAGATAAGGTAGTTTAGAAAACCTTTCCAAATTGCTTTCAAGTGCTATTTCTTTTCCATCTATGAATTTTCAAGGCAGTGGGTCAGCCACAATGCTGAGGTGTTTCTGTTCATTCATTAATGGCAATATCAACACTAATTTCTATTCAGAAGAACTATGAGTAGGCATTTGCTCAAGAAACTCTATAGATATTTCATATTAATACGAAAGTTAATACAAAAAGTTAAGAATGGTTAGCTAAAGCCTACAATGACTTTTTGCCTTTACTATTATTATTTTTACATAGCAACATGTATACTATACAGTGCACAAAGAGTTTAAGTGTTTTCTTACAGAGCAACTTTTAGTGCATAATTGATTCTAAAGAAACAAACAACCTGGAAGTGTATCTAATACAGCTTTTAAGTACTTGATTATATAAAAAAATCCATTTCACATAATATGACCTTATTTTGAAAGTCAATAGGTAAAGAAAGTGTGTTATGAATTTCCAATACAAAATAAATTGTAGTTTATAATCCATAGAGTGTGAAATGTGTTCTTGAATTTTAACTACTTTGTTATTTATTTGTATAATTGTAAAAAAAGAGAGGCCTTACCATTGGTTTAGTCTTATATCTTGGCAGCTCAGATGATTGCATAACATTTAAAGCCAAACATTAGGTAGTCTTCTCTGTTATGTGAGGAGATATTTAACTATCTTGGGAAAACAGCTTTGAGAACTTTAATTTTGTTTTTCCACTTGAAGAAGCATCTTGCAGAAGTTTCTGATATTTATTTTAAGTCTTCTTCAGGCAAAGTAAGTGTCAAACATGAAAATGACCCTTATATAGGAAGACATTTTCTTCCATTAACATGTAAGAATTAGTTCTCTAAACCTACAGTTCTTCTGCAAGAAGTCTTTTTAGAGTCTTCTTTGAGATCGAGATCTTTGCTCTCCCTCTGTCTCTACTTTCTTTTATTGTTCTTCTCTTGTCAAAATCATATTGGTTCTAATATACCTCTTTTTTGGAGATGGAAACGTATATATTATTTCTTCTTATGTTTCTGTTCCATCTTGTTTCTCCACTTCTTTCTCTTCCACTAGATCAAATAGACTTTTCCTTTACTGGCAACTAGCCAGATATTTCATGTGGGTCTAGCAAGTCTCACTGTCTTAACTGCCTTCTGTTTGCAGTTTCTGTGGTTTTAGACTCAGATTCAGCCAACTCAGAATTGACTGAATAGCTTTAAATCCCAGGGAGACCTTAGTGAGGATAAAGCAGAAGACAGCAAAGAAAAAGCTTTCACTCAGTAAAAAATTTCAAGCATCCTGACAATGTACAAATAGCTGGATTTATAGTATATTCCTAATGTGGATCTGAAAAGCGCTGTTGGGGTTCAAGGATACTCTCAAACTTAAGCAAACAAAATTTGGGGCATGCTGTGGGCCAAAAAGTCAGATACCCACCACTCCTGGGTGGTGGAAGACTCCCAGCACGTGCGTATCAGCAGTATGAAGGGGATGGATACAACTAATGGTAAACTAATGCCAGTGCCTGACATCTCAGCATCCCCGTCAGGGACACGTGGCTGACCTTGGGTGGGCAGGTTGGACCACGGAGCACAAAGGCAGATGTAACCTGCAGGCACCAAGAGCTTCACCACTGAGGGGGCACCTGCTTATGGACCCCTTGGACCAGCTGTGGGGATGTGTGGGGCCAGGCAGCACAGTGCACTGGGCTAAGCCTTCTCCCTCCCTAGGGTAAGATACTAAGGAAAACCCAAGAAACTAAGTGAAAAACATGGTGGGGGAAGAAAACTAAAAGGGATAGAGGATATGGAGTTAATTGGAACGGGAAGTTATTTGTTCCATTTGAGCTAACCTGATCAAAGAGGAATTGATTTGGGAGGAAGGTTTATAGCAGTTCTATTTTATAAAAAAACAACTCCTTCGCTTATCTGTAGTATTAACTTTCCATTTCCGCTGCTGAAGCAGATGTTTTGCTTGTCGCAGACATTAAGGCACTCTTAATGTGCAGTTACTGAATTCTTTTCTAAAAGAGCATTTTAAATTTGACAATGTTTCTTACATTTTTAAAGCAGTGACCTCATTTTGAAAAGATTTTTTCCAATACATATGTCACTACTAGAAAAATATTAATCTGCAAAACTTACTATAAAATGTCTCCATTTATTAAACATCTACAGCACAGACATCAGCTGTCACAAAATGTAGTCATGCATCCTTGTGAGTCCTGGCATTCCAAAATGGGTTTGTTTCAAGCAAGAAATACATTTTCTTTGTGGTTTTATTAAAATAAATATTTAAACAATTTCCAACAGTCAAAAATATCTTTCCAAATCATACCCTAAAGGGCTAGAAACTAAATATTAATACACCAACAGAAAGATTAACTTTCTAGTAAGGGAAACTCAGTTAAGATTAATTTGCCTTATGCTCAGACCAATCATCTTTTCTCTGTTATAGTGACCACTTCTAAATCTAAAGTTATTTAAAAATTACATAATGAAAGCCAAATATTCTAAGTTAATTAAAAAGTCACTCGTGTGCTTCTGACTCTTTCACTATTGTTTTAATTTGTACATGCATGCATTTGATTCATCTTTACATTTGTTTTTACAAATGTCACTGCAATATGATCTTTCAAATAGTCTTTTAGGGGTGGTTTAGGAAATATTTGCAGAAAACCAAAGGAACTGTCCTTTCCAAAGGGATAACTGATACAATTGATTAAAAAATCGCTAGTATTTAATCAAGAGATTTCCCTAATGATGATATCCATTCCAAAATACAATGGAGATTATAAAATCAACAGGAAGGAGAATTGAGAATTACAATATACTGTAACTAAGCACTACATATCTTTTTGAGAAAAGCTTATCAAATACTAGCTGTTTTTTTTTTATGATGTTGCTGCCTTCAAGTCTGTTAGCTTTTCTATTTGTTTTCTACTTTCTTCCCATCACGCAATCTGGGGTGTATTTAAATCTTCTTCTGTCAGATGTTTCCAAAATTCTGTGTTTCTCCAATTTACACTGTAATGAAGTTGCCTTTTCTCCAACCTTGGTAAGTTAGCTTGGAGTTCCTATATGATATATTTTTGGATGAGTTTCCCACCCCCAATTAGGGCTAATGGGTATCTAAAGGCTGTACCTGAATGTTGCTGGAAGTCAGCTCCTTGAGGAGAGATTTGGACTTTAGCCCCAAGCAGCTACAGATCTACTGGGGAAAAGACAGGCAGAAAGAAAAAAAAAAAAAAAAGTGTGTGGGGGGAAGAAGTGGTGTTTATAAACACTAAATAGCTAACATAAAGTCAAGTTGTTGCTTTAAACAGAGATTGTGCTTCTTGTGCCATATAATGAATACAGCACATATTCCCCATAATTATAGCACTTACTTTTTCCTGTCCAAACATTTTGAAACTGATGAAGAGTCAAGAAATATTCAGTCTGGAAACCCTGCAACAGAAGGTGAGTGTATGTCTTTAGTCAAAGGAGTTAATCCCTCCATGCAGTCCTCCAATTATTTTTCTTCACCAATAAGTATTGCTTCCTTCTTATGTCCAGAATGAACTCTATTCAGTGAGTGCTCATCAAGCCCCAATCTTAATTAGACTCTAACAAAGCCAAACAAACAAATCACTGAGCCTGGATAAAGGCATGTGGGGTGGAGTGTGTGAAAAGAAGGAGTTAGACATTTAAATTGTTTTACATTCTTAGCTGCTTTAGGTGCTACAAAGCAACTGATATAATTTATTACAGCTTTTGATGGTCAAACACACAAAGCTGAATTAAGGCCACATGACTTCAAACAGTTCTGTCTGGCTGCCCATCTAAGTGGGTATATGGTTTCCTCATTTTGCCTTTTTTTTTTTTTTAATTTTCTCCTTCTTTTCTTTACTTCTACATTTTACTGTATAAAAGCACTTGAGTTTCCTTACATGGTTTTTATCACCACGAAAAACTCTTGATAAAAATTCAGTCTTATTATATGTGGTTTATTCTGTCCCTGTATTTCAGAATGTACACCCTAATTTGATATTCCAATATATATATAATCAGTCAACACTTCCCTTTTATGTTTTTTGACAGAAACAGAGGCAGCATACCAGGCAATTAGTCTGAAGAATGATTCCCAAAACAGCCTTCCTTCTACCCTCATCCCTTATATGCTTTGCTGATATGGGATGTTTTACCAGTATTTTTCAGTCTCCTTCTCCTAATTTTTGAACAAAAGGTTCATTTGCTTTTATGCTTGTTGTTTGCTCCTTGGCTATTGTCTTGAAACAAACTCAGGTCTGGAAAAAAAGTATACTATTTTTGCGGACAACCTGTCTACTTTTTACTCTTAAAAACAGAATTAATTATTAGACGTGCATTTCAAAGTGCTTTACAAATGTTAATAAATTAAACTTCAATATGATTCTGAGATACAAGCAAAATATACCACTTATTTGCACACAGCACTCTGCAGTCCTTCTACCCTCTGTCCAAGGGAGAAGGGAATGAAGAGATCTGCGGTAATATGGGGAACAGAACGTATCTCCACATTATCAGTTCTATACATGTGTAACGCCTTTAACTTCAAGAGATACAGTTATTTTCCACATTTATGTCCTAGATGACATAGTTTAAGAACTTTCCAATACAATTTTTTTTCATGGTCTTTTCATTTTCCCCTCCAACCCTTCATTACAAAAGTATTTTAATATTCCAACTGTTTCGCATGCAACAACATGCATACAACAACAACTAAAAAAGGGCTTCTTAAAACATGGTCCAGATTTGTGAAGAACTTCATGGTTCACTGAACATTTTATTTAATATGGAGATTGTATTCTGAGTTGTTTGATTTGCAGAAATAACAAGCCCAAATGCTTCAGTTTCTAATGGTAATTAGTTTTCAGCCTAGACAGTCTGTTTAGTTATATATTTACTACCTTGTAAAGAACTATCACAACAAGCCCTAAAGCATTATTTGAAAATTAATAAGCTAAAGAAAGAGGAAATTCTTCATTTTTGCATAGCAACACTCCTTGTATTCTACTTTTTGATTGCAAAACCCAGCTTTTCAATTATAGGTGTACTAAATTGTGATGCTTGAAAAACTATAAAAGGCAATTATCAATGTTTCTTAATACCATAAATGACTAATGCAAGTATGTTTTACTGTAAGGGAAACAAAGACTCATATTGTGAACAGAATTCTTTCGCTTCCTGACTCAGACTAGAATAAACTTTGATTCACATACTTTCAATGTTATTTGCAATTAATATTAGTTTCTGTGGTGATTAAAATAATGTGCTACAGATTCCATTGCAGTTTACATATTAGAAAATAAAGGCACATTATTTTTCCATGACATAAGGTTCACTTGACTTGTGTGACATTGGACAAGGAAGAAGGCAAAGGGTTGCAACAAAATATGTCGCAGTGGTTGATATTTTCCTGCCTTATAAGAAGAAAACACATGAAAGACTCACTCCTTCACCCAGGTATATCTTCTTCTGTTCTATCTCTTGCTGCTTTACAAAGTTAATGGAAGAAAAGTCTCCCTTGCCAGATAGTGTGGGTTTTTTTGGGGCTGGACTCTTCTTCAAGGCTTAACAAAGGGTGAGCTCTCAGCAGCCTCGCGGGCTAAGAATGCCTCCTTTATACTCCCTCAGCATGCTTTGCCATTGATTTCTGCCTCCGAACATGGATAGAGGACACGCTTGAGCTGGCAGAAGGAATCACATCATGACATAGACACCTTGGACGAAGTATGCATTATGGAAATCTTCTCAACAAAGAGAGTTCCTCGGTGATCATTAGCATTAGGGGTTCTCTCAACCCTCTCTCACAAATGGCAATGGAAAGGAAAGAAGGGAACATTTTCAAACCTAGGGGAGACTGACCCTCTCCTTTTGTCCTGCTGTGTCAAAGAGCTTTAAATGCCTTTTCATTCCAACACAGTATAATTGCTTTTGTTCAAAATCCAGTCCAGGCTTCTCAGCACTAGAGGCAAATGTGTAACTGTTTCAAGGGTAAGAAATGAAGTCATTTACTTAGCTGCTCCTCATCCCTATTAGTGGTATAATTCAGATTTTTGCCTCACGCAAAGGCAAGGAGGAAAATATACGGAGCAGAGTGGAAGAGGTTCATGGAAAGCCAGACTTCAACGCAATGCCTCTCTGGTTGGATTTCACTGAGGGAGAGGAGCTGTCGGGGGTGAACTCTCAGCATAGGGCCAGGCCGGACAAGGCACAGAGCCATGTGGCAGGTAGTGAAACTGTGGCCACCTCCATCTTCTGGGCATGTGCAATGTTGGCCTCAAATACTTGTTCCATAATGCCATAGTGGCACATCACAACCAAGCCACCACAATGACTATGGCTCCAAAAAGGCTCCCACTGTCTTCCATCGTAAAGACATCAATCGCCTAATTAACTGAGAACAGCATTAAATTAGATCAGAGATCTGAATCAGATCCAGAGATCTGGATTAGATCCAGAGAACTAGAATAAATCAAGTCTTCCTCCCTTTCCCCATCTCCTTCTCCTACTCTCACCCCTTCCTCTTGTCTTTTCCTTTCAGTCTTTCCTTCCTTCCCGCCCTCTTCCCTTTCTTCTTTCTTTCCTTCTTTTCACAGAGTTTTTGGAGTTGGAGACTGTTTAGTTCAGCATCTCTGCTCAAATGGGGTCATCTACAACATGTTGCTCAGAACAGCATCCAATTGGATTTTGAATATCTCCCTAGATGGGGTCTCCACAATCTCTCCGGGAAGTTCGCACAGATAAGTGTTTTCTTACGCTCAGACAAGATTTCCTGTATTTCAATTTGTGCCCATTGCCTTTTCACTGGGAACCGCTAAGAAGAGTTTGGCCTCAAACACACTGATAAGGTGAGGAGCTTTCCTGAGCTTTTTCTTCTCTGGGCTGAACAGTCTCTCCTCATACAAGAGATGCTCTAGTGCCCTAATTCTCTTTGTGTTCTTTCACTGGACCTGCTCTACTATGTCCATATCTGCTTTGTACTGGGGAGCATAGAAACGGCACTGCACTGAGCAGAGAGTAAGGATCACCTCCCTCGACCTCTTGGCAGTGCTCTTCTTAATGTATCCCAGCACAAGGGTGTCTTGCTTGGTTACACGCAAGTCGGTGTTCTCCAGGACTCCCACATCCATCTCTGCAAAACAGCTCTCCAGTGTGTGCTGGTTCGTGGAGTTTTTCTCTCCTTTTCTCTGCACTTCCATCTATGGAACTTCATAAGGTTCCTCTCTGCCCACCTCTCCAGACTGCCCTCTGAATGGCAGCACAGCTCTCTGGTGTATAAGCCACTCCTCCCAGTTTTGTATCATCTTTAGCTCATGAAAACATTAAACAGTGCTGGCTGCAGCACTGGTCCCTGGGGGACACCACTAGTGACTGTCTCCAGTTGGATTTCCTGTCAATGTTCATTACACCTGGAATGCAGTTTCCAATCCACCTCACTGGTGGATCCCTCTTATTTAGCCTGTACTTCAACACACTGCAGACTACGTTTTTTTTTTCTTTTCTTCACAGAAAGTTGAAGTCAGAAACATCAGTTCTGAACAACAACAACAGCAGCAACAAAACACGACCAATCTACTCAATCTGGAAGCTCAGACGTGCTGCTGTACAGATAGGTGAGCTGCACTAGCTGTGTTACATTTGTGTAATTGTTTGCCAAGGGCACTCTTAGTTCGAAGTCATTCCCACGTACTTTTGAAAGTTACTGCTTCCTACTAGCAAAAACTGGTCTGAGGCAAATTCCCAAAGAAATAATAGAACTAACCTACATTTTCTGAGAAGACTTTCTTGTTGTTGTTTAATTTCTTTCTTTCTTTTCCTTTTCTTTTCCCAGTGGTATTTGGCCTGGGCATTTCCCTGACAGAATTTACCATGATGACAAAAGTGGTTATTCATTTCTCCTAGCCTCTTCCAGTAAAAATGTTTATTCACTGTAGACAATGTTTATTGTGTCAGAGAAACAGGAAATACAGAGACTTCATATCTCAAGATTGCATACTTAAGTATGCTTTCTAAAAGTCTGGGATTACTGCTAAACATAGGAAAATCTACTCTATATAAAGATATGGAGAAATCACTTGGGTTCCAGGAAAATATACTAAACCCTAAAGCATTTAATTATATCCTTTTGTTACATATGTTATGGTGTTCGCTGTTTGTTTGATGCTTTTAGCAACAATGACCATGGAAATACACAAACAGAAAGCAATTAGTCTTTTAAGAAACCTAAAGTTTTGCTAACTCCTACAACATATTTGTGGACATGCATGTATAATTTCTTATTTGAGAGCTAAGGAAAAGCTGTCCCGTAAAAGTGTTAGTAAAGGCAATTAACCTTATAGTGCATTAATGTATATTTAAATTATAAAAAAATCCTAAAGAAGATAATAAGTATATTTAAACATCTAATTTTCTTATAAAACTTACTGAAATGAGGCTGGATTTTTATTATATTTGAGAAGTGTGTGCCTGATGATGTTGTAACAAGAAGAAATAAGAGCAACTTAATCATATAATAATGTATATTAGGTATTGTTTGAGGCGCATAACCAAAGAGTATTGTTCAGAAAATTGTATATAGAATAGACAATTCAGGGATCAAAACCAGCACATTTAAGAACTATTTCCAGAGGAAAAAATCTCTGATCTGTTACTCATCTTGAGTCTACTCTGCCAAGCGGATTATAAGTCTGATAAAAAACTGTTGAGGTTTGCTTGTTGAACTCATATGAAGTTACTAATAAAAACATTAAACTAATATCTTGTTGTTTTTACCGTGCAAGTACACAGTATTTTTTCTAATAGCTTTAATAACTTCCATCTGACTAGTTGGAAGGAGAAACTTAATTAAACAACACATTATTGGTTTATCTTTCTCTACCAGTCAACACTTTGTTTAAAATTTTTAAACTACTTGAAAGAATTATACAAGAGATTACATTCTCATCATAAAATATTATAAGGTAACTTAAAATCTGAAGAATGTCTATGAGTTTCTATTATATTCTATTGCACTTTTAGATAAAACCTTTGATCCCCCCCTTTTACATAATATGAGTTGAACAGCAGTTTTAACCCCATATATTCTTTTGTCTCAAAGGAAATGACATCAGCCTTTCTGTCATAAAAACAAGGCTAGACAATCAAATATGGTATCAGGCTGCTCTGCAGTATCTTTCATTACAAAAATGTTTATTAAAGGAAGCAAGCCTCTGCTTGTCCAGAAATGGGTTGTTAGATGACAAGATAAACACCTTTTTTGAAAAAAAATCTGTTTGTTTTAAGATTCAGAAGTCTTATGTGTATACGTACGTGTATATTCAGACTCGTATATCTATATATTCATACACATGCATGCTCTCACACATTGCATTTTCAATGGTTAAAATGGCCAAAGTTTGTAGAATCATATCAGCATGGAAAACTCAATTAGTTACAAATAAATTAGAAGTGGAACTCATATAAATTCCTTGAAAGAAGCCAATGAAAACATATGTTTTCTAAAACCTGATTTCCTTTTTCTTAGTACTTCAAAAAGTACCGGCAATAACTGTGAGTAGGCCAATGATGCTCTTGCTTTTTTTTTCTGTCTCTCCAGACTATAATTTCTCTTAGTCCTTCAGCCACTTCCCAGGAATGTTAAAATCAAGAGAAAACTATAGAGAAATTACAAAAACAAAGGAGTTACTTTCATTTGCGGGATAATTTATAGCTAAGCAGTTAAACAACAACAACAAGAAAAAACAAACAAACAAAAAAAAACCCCAAAAAACTTCAAAATTTAAGACCCTAATCATTTGCCAATAATAAAATAAAGCAGAATACAGTATATCCAGTCCTTCCATGAAGACGATCTTTACCTTCATTCTCCCTGGAGCAACAAGAATTAGTGAACAGACAAGCTAAACAGGGCTGCCATCTCCCTATCAAAACCTGTCAAGCCAAAACACTATTACTTTGGGGATGTCAGTGTCTTACTAAAATACTTAGCATTAATTTGCAACAACTTCTGCAGCAGGAGAGACTTAATTGCAAAGTTCACATAACCCATAGTTTGCAGCAGCAGAGCCCAAGTGTCAAAGCTGGCAGCTTTAGAAATTATTTGGCCTTGAAAAACGCAATATTCAGATGGCAAAAACTTCTTCATGTCAGAAAAGACTGTATGCAGGCTTGACTGAAAGCCTGTCCTGGTCTCTCGCCACCACCATTTCCCCTGCTGTGTTGGGAAATATATTGAGGAGACTGCAGAGAAAAGGTTTGTGTTAGCTGAAACATAAGTTCCTAAAGAACTTAAAGCAGTGCCTTGAGTGTCATGTGACAAATAGTTCCTGTTTCAAGGTACAAGACCACGTTTGTTCCTGCAGTAGAAAACAAGGAAGACACCTATAGCTTTCTGATAAGCTGCTTCTCAGAGAGATTCTTGATGAGATTCTTCTATTCATGGATTGAGATTCTGCTTTTTCTCGTGTTGCGCCTGTAGTGATGCAATTTTTATTATTAAGATGTTTCACAGTTCAGTTTTCATGAGAATTAAATGTACCCCAATGGAGGAACACAGGAATCCGAAAAAGACTGGGTCAATTTTTTCAAAGTTTCCATTTTTCCAATTCTGCAAATTGAAACTTTTTAATTTTTTTTTTTTTTGCTCAACTCTTGAACAACTTTGAGTAACCTCAAATTCTGGAACTGTTTCAATCCTTAAATCATTTCATAATAGGCCAAATGAAAGCTGAGATGGATATTCAACTTTAAGCAATCACACATAACAGTTAAATCCATTTTTCTTAAACTTTGTATAATTTATTCTTTTGAGATTTCAGAGAAAAACTGTACCCTGACACATTTAGAGGCTTGGCAGTATAATTTACTGAAACCAAAGTTGTGTATGAAAGTACAATGATTTTATTACAAATAATTTATTAAGAAGACTAGACAGTAAATAAAGTAGGTACATGCCTGTGAGCTCAAATTATAAGAGACATTAACAAATAGATTTCCAAGAGCAATTTGTAAACCAATATTTATTAGCTGGTCAGAATTATAATTAGGTGTTAAGCAGCCCTGATAGAAGGATGTAAGACTGGTTTAGAGGGAATCTTTTCTGTTAGGCATGGCTATGGAAAGCAACTTATTCTTGGGCCTGTCACTGTCTTTAATAATACATCATGAATGGTCTTTATACAAAGTTAGTAATGTACCAGAGATAATGAGACTATCAGAAATATTTATAGCAGACGTCTTTCGTAATGTCTAATGTGAAGGACAAGTAGCTTCAATAAGGCCTTTTTTTTTTTTTCGTTCATGGTCACTTAAGAAAGGTCCATTGAAAATATGGGACCCTTAGCTAGAAAATTAAAGCCAGGACATGAAATGATAGACTTGTTTTCTGTAATTACTTTACACAGACTTTTTGGAAGCAGTTTGTGGAGAAACCCCAGGGTTTTGTGCACCGCAGATTGCAAACCACTGAATTAAACAGCCCACATTGGTGGAAGAAAGCTAGCCAGTGGACTAAATAGGAACAAAGGAGCAATAGTCTCTAAAAACACAGAGAACCCAGACCCATGGATTTATATGGCTCACATTAGATTAGGCTAGTGATGTCAGTAATGAACACTGGCTTCATACAGAATGATTAAGGCCATTCTTATTTGTCTCCAAAGTTTTCAGTGGGGTTGTAAGTAATGAAAGAAAATTTGCATTGAATTATAGTCTAGAAGCTAAGTTTGGGGTAAAAGGAAAGGGCACAAAGAAGTGCATAGCTGGAGGTGATGCGGTATAAAGGTTACCCTCTGAAAAAAGAGGTCATTGGCATTCAAAGCTGAAAGAAAAAAAACAGTTGAAATTGTGTCTGAAACTAATATTGAGGAACTCAAGCACTCAGGAGCCACAGCCCTAAAGGCTGAGGGGCATTTCAGGAATTCTAGGTAAGATGAGTTAAGTAATTTGAAAGGTCTGGTATCAACGAGGATTGCATTTTATGTGTTTTGGTTGTTGGGCTGTTTTACATGTTCAGTTATCATTTACTATATGAAAAAGTCTGATCTAAATCTCACTAAATAAACTTATACATGTTTAGTTTCAACTTTCCTGTTCTGGGAGTTGCATGAGAGGGAGAACATGGAGTCTTCATGGAGATGGCAAACACAAACAATATGGTACCTAAGCTATGCAAAAGGACTCTCGATTCTGACACATTTCCTGCCAAATTTCATGGATCAGGTGGGTGTCAGTACTATTAATATTGATTTTGAAGAAGAACTCCATGTGGTGGCACTATGTACAGTGGTGTGGACAGTAGAAATACCACATAGAGGCATTTATATTCCAGACTGTATTCCAGACTATTTACAGTTCAGATCTATATAGCAGAGTCTGTCTGCCAACAGAGTCCTCAGACCTCCCTTGCAACAACTATCTAACTCTTTATTTACTTACTTTCCATGAGGTTTCACCTCTCTGCTCCATTTCATGTTCTCCTGTCCCTGGTCATTGCCTTAGGTACTGGGGAATATCCACCCCCTCTCCAATTGTATGCAAGGAAAAAATCTAACCTGACACGAACAGTCCCAAAGCCTCTCTTCTGCCATGAGTAGAGCATAGGGCTACACTTTGAAAGGCGACGCTTAAACTTCATTTTCTCTTCATGGTGACAACTTCTGCTCTCATTTAGAGCTTCTCAGGATATCACACATTCATTTTTCCTAGTGCTTGTTGTTTTCCTAGTCTTGAGGTTGATGATTCTAATGGCCAGCAAGGATGCCTAGAAAGTTAAGCCCTAACTTTACGGTTTTTGAGCAAGTTTAGCAGGATTTTAGTTTAAATAGCATGACTCAGAAATAGTTTGCCTGGTAATAACATAATTCATACCTATAAAGATGAGAACATTTTTAATGACGATTCTGTAGCAAAGCTGATACTGCAAAATATTGCTAAAATGAGGTACTCCATAGTATGTAATATAAATTATAGTTGTATAATAATGGTAGAACAATGAGAAACACCACAAAGAGATTCAGCAGTTAAATCTTGAGGGAATGTTTAATAACTAAAAATCTGATAAAACACTATTTATCATAATTACATATATAGTTCAACTTTATGTATATGTTTCAGTTACATTACTTCAAACTAGTGAAAGAGAATATGCTGCCAGACCATAACAGATTGTTCCCACAGGACATCTACTTCACATTTAATTTCTTTAGAAAAGTAGGCAATTCTTTGTATCTATAAAACTATGAAAGCATAACATTTTATTTGATATTATGTCAAAACTAAATAGTTGTAACACATTTTTTTTTCTTTTATCCTCAATAATACTTAATACACGGCTCTGATATATCAGTAAATTATCATGCAGGGCCTTTCAAAAATATTCTAGCATTCAGAGCAGGAAAAAAACACAAAAATGTTTTTGAGCTACAGGTACCTTCTTTGAAACTGAGTATGTCATTGAGATGGAATTTACTTTGAGTATGAACTTACTCAAAGCAAAGTATGTCATTGACTGCCTAGTATTCACAAGGCACGCAACTCCATGTGTCTTGACTGTTTAATGATTCAGAGGACTAAGGTAAATCACTGAGCAAGGCCACCTGAATGACACAGTGGGAGATGGTGATACAAGGATTGACACGGAATGTTTCTGTGCCTACATGAATGCTGTTTAGAAGACAAAGGCAGGCATGGGTACCTTCCAGGGAGGACACAAGTGCTGAGTTTCTTCTGCTCAAGACAAGCACTAACAGCATAGGCATTTACATTTGAGCTGGTCATCCTGTGTTGTCTTGGTAGACAAGGAATGCATATGGACAAGCATGTCTTCTTAGGGTTTAGTTTATCTCATCCTGACATAAACATTTCCAATAAGTCAGATTAATCTCTTCCTATAAAGATCTATTTCTCTGACTATAAAGGGAATCTCAACACCTAAATCAGGTCTGGGTGTTTGCTTTATGTGGTTATAAAATCTGGGTTAATTCCAGATTTATTTGTACGTCCTAATTTAAACTGGATCCAACGGCCTGTGATCAAAGCAAGCACAGCATACAACAAAAGACTTATATTCTTATAAATCAATACAGACAAAACTGGTACTACTTTTTACATAGTAGCCCAAAGTACTTGTAAGACAGGGAGATAGTTGTGATCCAGGGCCTTCCTCAGCATGAAAATGTTAAGGATGTCTCTCCCCCTCCCAAGAACAATTTATCAGGCCTTAAAGTAGCTTGGAGAACACTCTCTGTGTATCCATGGACAAGCTAGTACAAGAGGTTTGATGTCACGGAAAGGCAAATGCGTGAAGGATGATCTTTTAAGTTAGTGCAATCTGCTGCAAAGAGTAGTATTATCTTAAAGATCAGTTAAAAATTGGGAAGTAGAATTTGGCAACAAGATTTCCATTTATATATCTGAGAGACCTGATTCTAGGCTGCTGTTAAGCCTTCCTTTTACTTCCCGAGTATGTCCACACTTCTTACTTCTGTCTCATAGCTAACATTTTTGAAGGGTTCTGTACTGTACTGTGGTGGTTGACAGAGCAAATTGAGAGCAGAAGTATTGAAGGAAACGATATGATTCCTATTCTTATAAATCTGAAAGAGGCATAGATTCCCATGGCTGATGGCATGTGGAACAAGAGACTCCACCTGGGCAAAATGGAAAGATACCAATAACAGATCCCTGCCATTTATTTATTTACTAAAGAGAAAAACATGGAGAAATTCATGCAGAAAAAGGTTGTCAAATGAAACATTCAAAAAACAAAAAAAAAAAAAAAAAAAAAGAAAAATTCCCAGTTTGCAAATCATGTATTTCAGGCTATTGATATTCCTGGTGGATGCTAGAGGGGTAAGAACATGTCATCACTACTATTTCCTTCCACAGGTGCAGGACTGGCTAACAAGGCAGTAGTGATTTACAATGCTGTCAAGGACATCTTCAGCTCCTAATCAAGTAAGAATTCTTTTTTTTTTTTTTCCCTGCACTCAGGTCTATATTTCATTTTTTATAATCCTTTTCCATTTCTTTAAAGAATGCCTAATTAGGTTCCCATCTGAGAACTTTGGGAGCTGCAACTAAGTTAGAGAAAGTGCCCATTCTCCAACTAAGTTAGAGAAAGTGACCATTCTCAGTGTTTGGGGTGCTACTTCCCTACTAGATTGCACTTAATGGAACTGAAAACAGGAAGTTAGGACCATGCCATGGTCAAGTTTTTCATTTGTTTTTGCTCTGTGCACCAACCTGAACCCAATAACTTCCCAAATCAATGGGTTTTCTTTATAAAGGTGGAGAATGTAATTCTGAGTGACTCACTCAATAAGAATTCTCATAAAAACCCTAGAGTTTATGACCAAAAGTTGATCTCCTAAGCATTAACCAGTTTATTATTTCTACTATTTAGTTTGATTAAAGAAATGCGGTGTTTGAATAAATCATGAAGTCAAGCTGTCTTCACTTCTGGATGCCAAGAAATGAAAAACAAACCAGTTCCCTTGCTGTTTTCATCACCTGGCGGATCATCCTCAGCAGTCAATCTAAGAGTCGAAGTTGAGTTTGACGTCTGGTTTCTGGTTCAAGACACCATTTCTTGGTGCTCCTTACTCTCTATTTCTGCTTTAACAACCCCATTAATTCTTGGCATATTTTCCCAGGATCTACTTATATGCTGATTAACTCACCTTTCCATTTTCCAAATGGACAATTCTCACTCATTTTACCTAGCTTTTTATCTAATATCTGTAGCTGTAGAGTGCTCATTTTGGACCTAAGCATCACTCTCCTAGTTTGTAGCTCCAAGAGCTGAAGCAGTTCTTTTTGCCACAATATCATACAGGGAACTGTGACATTCTGACACCTCATATTGTTTCCTGAGCTACTGATTTCCAAGATATGGCTTTCTACTATTTAGATGCGACCTAAATGCATAACTTTGCATTTAACTTGAGTAGGTTCAGGTTGCCAAGAAATCTAAGTTTTTTTCTTTATAACTTCCTGGTCTTCTTAATTAAATACGCCTCTGCCAGTCTCTATGTCAGCAACATAAGGTATCATCAACAGTGTTTTGAAATTTACTAAGGCATATGAAAATGTTGAGTAACATCATTTCTAATTCCTATTCTTACAACCCACATTTGAAAGCATTGTTTGATAAAGAGTTCTGACTGAAAAGAGCATGTTTTTATAGTGGTGTGTTAGTCACTTCTTTATGGACTTAGTATTTGCTTATTAATCTTGCAGCATAGGGGGAGTTTAGGATGCTTGCACCAAGAATTTTCCAACGTAAGAGTAACCACAGAACTCTTGGAGCTCAAAGAAGATGCTAGATATTTCTACAGAGAAAAAAAAAAGGAAAAATTAAATATTCTCCTGCTTATAATTATTGAAACAGTAAAAGGTATCATCCCGTGATTTTACTGAATACAAATTCAGGGGAATATGACTGGTTTGCATCTGCAAGAAGGAAAAAGTCAGAAAACAAGCAAACAAGTACCAAAAGATATTAAAACCAGGAAAAGCACTATAGTCATGAGAGAAACCAAACATAATGAGCTTTTTGAGTGATGTGCTGTCTGGAAAGCTGGCATGGAACTGTGAGAAAGGAAACGCTCTCCTGTTGTTTAATTGTACTGTGTTTGGAGTAGTGCAACTTCTGTGTACATTCTTTATAAATCAAAATGATTTCAGTAAGTAAAATATTTAACTCTGATAGTATCAGGGAGGTCAGTGTTTCTTAGATGAGAGCTGGAATCACCTCAGCATGTTGGTAAATGGAAGTAAGCTGTCAGAGGATCTCATCCCGTACTGGAATTTTGAGAAAATTCTCAAAAAGGGTGAAGTCAAGATGATGGACAACTGCTCTTCAGAGAATGCCTTTTTTTTCCTAAGACTTCTAACTCTAACTCTTGAACTTTCATGAGAGTAGAGTCATTTTGATTAAGAAATTCTTTTGCCAAAGCTTGTGCTTCTGCTTTTCTGGCATGTCATCATCAAAGGTTTGAAACTGGAAGTACAGGTTTTGTAGGGTTTTTGTTGTGATTTTAAACAAATTTATGACCTTTGTGTAGTGATAAACCAACATTTTAGTTATAGTAAATTTTACAATGTGCTTACCTCTGCCTGATGTTTCTTATATGAATTTTTGAATTTCACAATCAATCTTTTGTATTATTTATCATCTGTTATGCTCTTTATTTTTTAACAGCTGGTCCAAAATAGTCAAAGTTATTACATATCTTCACTGTCAGTCTGAAAATTTTAGGCTTTGAATATATTAGATTCTTAAATTGTTAAATAACTCTTATTCTTAATTCTTTTTTTACTCCTTTCATGTTTTATCATAAATCAACTATGCTTATCGTAAATTGTGAAAATAATGCCTTTAAAAGATAAACATGAATATTAGAAATTGGGCTTGTTCTTGTCTATCCATACTTAAGTCAAAAAGCTTATCCACATCAAGTGAAAATAAGAAGTTTCTATACTAGTCCAGTAATTAGGACATTTTTATTCTTCATTCTCATATGCAGAGTAGAATTACTTGTGTTGGATGTAGCAGATTTGGTAGTGAGGCTCGTTAGATGTTTCCTCTGTATTTAGCTACTGAAAGGAATTCTTGACTTATTGAGTCCAGACCCATGCCATTACCAACAAACACCACAAACCCAGAAAGTACCACTTTAAAACAGCTGCATTTTTGTTCCAGTTCCTTTACTGGAAAGTTGTTCAAGATTTCTTTAGAATATTTATCAGCCTGCTTGTTATTTTCAACCTGAAAGGATTTTCAATCCTTTTTTACCTTAGCTTAAGATTTTTGTTTATTTTTTCCATTGTGGGAAAGCATCATTCTGTTGGTGCTTTTCCAGAAAACGTGGCCAGTCTTATCAAAACTAACCTTTTTTAAAGAGTCCTTTTCTGCACCATGGTTAAGAAATATTTTTATGTCTTTCTTATGTCTTTTATTTTATTCTTTCTTGAATATGGTTTTCTTAAAAATGGTGTTTATGTAAAGTGATATTAATACTTTCCTACATCTACCAGAAATGCAACTACTGAAATACTTCCGTGTAATGTTTCCAAATTTTGAATTTATACCACACTGGGTTTTCATAATTGTCCTATAAGAAATTAGTATATCCATGTCCATTGATCATATCCAAATCTTCCATCATATTTAATTGATTAGGTCCTATTAGTAAGAAGAGCTTGCTTTTAAATGTGAGACTGACTTGCAACTTTGAACTATTGGATTCCACTGAACTTCACAGAATCACATAATAGCTTGGGTTTATGGGAAAAAAAAAAGATTTTAATTATCTCCACAAACTCTCTGCACACCCTGCTCCAGTGTTCGGATTTTTTTATATATATATAAGTCTCCCAAATGAAAATTCTCCATGATGACACCTTTTATTTTTTTTTTCCCTCCACACATTACAGAAAGGTCTGTAACACAGACTCACAGAATGGCTGAGGTTGGAAGGTACCTCCAGAGATCATCTAGTCCAACCCCCCTGCTCCAGCAGGGACACCTAGAGCACGCGGCACAGGGTGGCAAACAGGCAGGTTTGGACGATCTGCAGAGAAGGAGAATCCACAACCTCTCTGGGCAGCCTGTTCCAGGGCTCTGTCACCCCCACAGGAAAGTTCTTCCTCATATCCTCATATGGAGGTGGAACTTCCTGTGTTTCAGCTTACACCTGTTAGCCTTAGTCGTGTCACTGGCCACCACAGAGAACAGTCCGGCCCCATCCTCCCTTCAATCACTCCTCAGGTACTTGAACATGTTGATCAAATCTCCTCTCAGCCTTCTCTTCTCCAGACACAGATTCTTCTCACTCACAGATTTCAAAGAATACAGACATTCCACTTGGGCTGAATATATTTTGATTCTAGGTGGCCAGCAGCTCCATCCTTTCTCTTTCATCCATATGATCTTGCTAAGCAGGTTTTTGCTGGTGATTTTAGTGTTCCGATGATATGAATCATTCCACCAGCTTTCTCTTATCCCATATGTAGAATATTTTCATGATAATTTCCATTTCCTCTTGCTTGCCAAACATTGCTATGTAAGCAACTGAAAAAATGTTTTCTTTATACTTGTTTTGTCATTCAGTATGTCATATTTTGCCTTACTGAAACTTTCTAAGTCTGATGATTTTCTTGTCACCAAAGAAGCTGTGAAGCCTTTCTCCTTCATTTGAGGAACTGTGTGGCATGTTAAATACATGGTTCTTCCTATGGCCAAGCTGTTATCTAGCATTTCTCAAGAAATGTCTTCAGTTGTTCACTACTTAGGCTTCAGAATCCCCTGCTTCCTTTTCTTTCCACAAGACCAGAAGATTGTCTGCAAAGACCACTCAGGCTTTTTCCTTTATCTCTCTTCTTGGAGCCCAATATAGTTTGCGTACTCTTCTATCTATGGGATGATTGACTTCAGCATACTTCATCATCAGTGGAGACTTGCCAGACAACCTCATAATCCAACCCAGTCTTGCAGTTACAATGGATCTTGTGACTATACTGTGTAAATATGTAAACAGTACTGCTATTTACATAAAAAGAATGTGAGGTAGATAGATAAAATAATTTCTCTTCCAGAGAATTTTACAATGCTTTGGAAAAAAAAAAAAAAAGGGCATGTCTTAGAGCATCTCCTTTATAATTGCTAATATACTATAAACAAAAGCTCACAGGTACACAGGTATATAAAATCTAATAGAAAACTTTACTCTGTTCATTTATAGGGTCAGGATAGAACAAAGATTATTTTTATTAGTGAAAATAGACTGAAAAATGAAAAATACAATCTTTTAATCTTTTTTCATTAAAATAGTTGCAATTTTTCTACTTTGTTTTTAAATTCTAATATCAAACTTCATATGAAGTTGAGAGAAGATCTATTGCTAGCATAATTACTACCAGAAACCAGATATGTGATTGTTCAGTTTCTGAAAGGGGCAAAAATAAAGAAAATTAAAATATGAAAACCTATTTCAATAAAAGGAGAGGAAGTGAACAAATAAAGACAACCCAAAACTAAACAGACTTGTTTTAGGATAGGTGGAAAGGATATTTAAATCAGTGAAAAATAAGTATTCATTCTAGAGGACATATTCCTTTTTAATATTACTATTAGAAGTCCTACATTTCTGCAAAAGACAACAAAATAATTTTTTTTTGCTGATAAATTCCTAACTGCTATGTCAGAGGAAATAAAGCAGTCTTTCATGTAATTTCTGAAGCCTGTACACTGCTCTAGAAAAGCATTTATTTTAGAGTTACCTGTACACAGTAAGAAAGCTAACACAGCACATAGACATCAACTAGTTCATCAAAAAATTCTGTAAGATTAGGACTAAAACACTAATTGTAATATCCTACTGGAATTTCAGAAAGTGTAATCCTTTTCTATTTCCAATCTTATAGCACATATGAAAGCTTGTAGTACATTTGACCCTGTTTGCCCGGGCTAAAGACTAATGTAACTCTTGGAACAGAATTTCCAGGAACGAATTCAAGATTCAGCTACAAACTTTTTGTTAATTTCAGATGGAAGTTAAGCACATAGGGTAGAGTTTTCAGTCTACTTTTTTGTTGAGTGAAGGAATTTGCAGATAAGAGAAAAAAAGTAGAGTTTTAATGCAAAACACTAAATATTCCTGGAGGCAGAGTCCAGAATTAATTTTCCTCTAATATGAAGTAACTAGTAAGTTGGATTGTGTGTCATTACATGGTAGGCAGGTAAGAGGAGAAAAAATCCTTTTTGGTGCACTGGATTTCAACTAGGAATGCATTTTACAATAAGGAAATTGCCTCTTATTTTACTTTGTTTTTTATTCTGTGTTTTAAGGGAAAAATATTTTCTCTAAGTTAGAGTAGTGCCTTTGGCTCTCTCCATAACATATCAGAAGAACTCTGGACATTTTAGGAATGAAGTAGAAGTTCATGATCACTCATGTATTCTCTAACATTTTGCTCACGTGAAGTATCCAGAACTCAATAATAAAAGGCTAGATCTGACTAATGACCAGGTACTGACCTCCTCTGTGGATGCGCAATGCTTTCACAACACTTTCATATAGTACTACTTTACCAAGCAGAAATTGCAAAATGCTGTGGATATGTGCTTATGTTTCTCATGAAGAATGATTTCATAGGCAGTTTTATAGTGTAGTGAGGTGGGAAAAAAATGATAACAATTTATTTCCCTTTCAAAAAGGCAGGAAAGTTTTGATCCCAGTCACCAGATTTCATTGAGAACAGTCACCACAGGATCACTTGTACTTACAATGAAAAAGAGGCACATCAAGGGCAGGATTCATCTGACCTACTTTAAACAGTTACATTTAGTCAGTGAAATCCTGCTGTCAACGACCCAAACAAATGAGTTCATGGAAGTGTTCATACCAGGGCCTGGCAACAGCAAAAATGCATTCTAATAATCATCAAAAGCAATCCTCATTGCAACCAGAAAGGAAGGAGCGATCGATGCTGAGAAAGCTGTGCTACTTAACCACATTTTCCATCCATAACATTGTTTTCAAAATGAAAAATGACAGATTTTCATGCCTGATGTGTAAGTAGTAGAATGACTCTAAGGAAAAACAAACAAAAAATGCTCTTGAGGTCTTTTCACTTTCTGAAAGCTATAGTTTAGAAGTCATTATTAGTCACAAAATATACAGAAAGTATATTTTTATTTTAGGATAAAACTAACTGTATGATAGTTGGTTGCAGAATACTAATTCCCAAACATGTTTTCCTCTCTGCTCCTAATCAGACTTTTCTTTCATTTATCTGAGTGGAGCAAAGCAGGAAATGAAAATCTGGTTAACATGGTGTTCCTTCTGGGTTAGAATATTTTGCCATACCATGCACTGTAATCTGAGTCCTTCAAAGGAGATTACGGATTTTCCTGCTCTAGCTCACATTTTGAAATATTAATTTAACTATATAACATTGAAGCCTACGCAGTTTGGAAAAACTTGGCAAATTTGTAGGGAGTGGCCTCTGTATATTTACATCAAAAGTAGGACTTTGTTTATTATTTTTAAGCCATTATCCAAATGCTCTGAATCCAGACTAAATTATTGCAATGCTAGACAGTATACAAACATACCCTGCCCAGAGGAATTTACATGACAGGAACACAAATACAGCAAAATACTGATAAGCAGTAGATAAGAATTCCTTCTTTCCTTTGGCCATTCAACTATGTGGTTGAAGAACTCATAAACTAAGAGTTTTCAATTAAATTTATGTTCATCCAATTGCTTACATTGTCCTTTTTTTTCCCTCCTCCATTACTCATTTGTATGCTATGATCACATTCCCAGAAGTGTCAAAGAATTATCATTGAAGCAATATTTTATGACTCCCTTCTTTAGTCCTCAAAAAAATACACAAGAGAGATATAATCAGACTCATAAAAATACCTTAATTGTGCATTCATTTAAATGACCTCTGAGATCTTTAAAATGAGGTTCAGGTGTTTCCATGCTATTGGATCTGCTTACAGCATACACCATGAAGACCTTGTCAGGTGTATATTATGGGCTTTGTTTATTTTAAAATACTTTTTAGAAAAGTATGTTTGTGTTTAAAAAAAGACAAATGATTCAGAGTTTGAAAGAAAAGACTCAAGAAACCAAGCGCTGTGGAAAAGGTATTCTTTAAAAAAAAATCCAGTTGTAAATAAAACATTTATTTTCTGAAAGAAAATGCAAACAATAAAATATTTTTGAAAGGAAAAATTTCCTAGTATCACAAGAAAAGAACTAATGAAAAAGTTATATTAAATACAATGAGCTTTGAGTGAATGACTAATCCCATGCTTACCTTGAGCCCTTTTTCCTCTTTACAGAAGCACTTGCGCTGAATGGATTGGCTGGATTTCTCTTGGAACAAAAACAAAACTAAACAAAACAAAAACAGCCCAACAAAACAAATCAAAAAATCCTTAAGAACTTCCATAACATTTTGTAAATTCAAAGAAATGTTTTCCTGCAACATACTTCCTACTCCCTGTTTCCTAGGAGTTGTATCAGCGGATGTAGGCTTAATATAGTCTTGTAGCTGATATATACGCCAGACTTTTATGCACTTTTGTCATTTTTTTTCCTTTATTTTCCTGAGTCATATGTGAGATAAAAGTGTCTTTCCCTACATACTAAGGGCACAACCTTCTCTGTGACTTGAATTCTGCATGTCTGCATTGCTCATCCAAGCACTGTGTAACTCAGATGTGGCAAGGTCACACTGTTCTGACATCAGGCATAGGCGTCCTAGGTGCCCCATCTGCTGCGTTTCCTAGGCCTCTTCAGAAGGACCTGCCCAATGTTAATGGTGCAAGGGTGGTAGGAGGGAGTGCAGGACTGTGTTTGATCGTGCAAAACATGACTGACCTCATTCCCCAAATGGAAACAGAGCTGGATGCATGCTGCAGGGAGCAAAATGAGACCCATGCTTCCCTTCAGCCAGGTTTCAAAGTTCACATGCAGGCCTTCACTCCTAGCCCTATACTGAAGGAAAGACGTGAATCATGGGTCTCTGCACTCTCTGCCTTCACTCCTTAACAGGCTAACATCTTGGCTCTCTTCCAAATCTCTTCAAAATTATACCCAAGATGAGATCAGGTGCTATTTAATCTCAGGGACATATCCCAGATAATAGTGCAGGATGAGCCTGTCCCATTTGCAGCTCTCTCCAGCCACAACTGCTCTTCAGCTTTGTCCCAGGAAACCTTACAGCTTCATGAACCTCTAGGTCTCATTTACAGTTGGACTTGATGATCTGGAAGGTCTTTTCCAACCATAATGAATCTATGATTCTATGAGGGGATCATGCTGTATCCTGTAGCATGCAACAAATAACCAACAGTTTCTTGGTATGGGAAATGACGGCCTCTTTGGTGAGCTGCAGCAAAGCCCTTGCATGATTTCAAACAGTTTAAACTGACAAGGCTAACAAAAGCGTGGATTAGTG
This sequence comes from Tinamus guttatus, assembly GCF_000705375.1. The sequence goes on along the minus strand of NW_010585073.1, from coordinate 422,546 downwards.
CCAGACGCCAGACCAACAGAAACATCACACGAGTTCCAGAGGAATATGAATTTTGCTCACTCTAAGCAAAAAAAAAAAAAAAAAAATCCCATATTCCTGGCCCCCTGACTACGAGGACATGTGTTGCTCCCTAGTCTTCCTTTGTTTAATAATATTGACCAAAAGAACTAAGCAACTAAGTTTTGAACATTGTTCATAAAGAAGGTCATGAACTACCAAATAAATGAAGAGGCTTGTTCTTATATGAATTGTTATACATAGGAAACAGACTAAGCCAGAATCTTTGCCATCAGAAAAGAGTAAGAGAGCATTGCCTTAGAGGATGTGCACATAACTGGAGTTGGTCTGCATGAGCATGTAGAAGAAGGACCCTGAAAAAGAGTATTCCCATTATGCCACTCCTATTTTCCATGTGGATTCTGCATATTTTTCCTTTCTTAGTAATTTGAAAGCAAAAGAAAAGAGGGAAAACTACAAACTAGTTGGTTCTACAACAAAGACGACAAACTACAGAATAGTTCTGTAACATCATATTATACTTTCTGGTTAAAAAAAAAATACATAGTAGCTTTAGCCTGTTTACCCTTTGTGCCATTTGCGGGAACTCCAACAAAATGCAATGCCACTATAAAGAAAAGTTTCTAACTGTGATCCAATACTCTGAAATGTATGTAAAAGGCTTTTGTGTTTAATATGCTGGTCTCTGTCTCTTTTGGATGGATGGTTTATCTACCAGGCATTCCTCAGTACTTTGCAAATATTTGCAAAAAAAAAAAAGATATAGGTTAACTACATTCCTGAATTAATAACTGAAAGTAGAGGATTCTACCTATACATCTTTATTTTTGTAAAATTCCTTGGAATCATAATACATATCCATCTGTATTATTACAATTTTTAGAAATTTGCTGAGAGAAATTTAAAGATAGGCTTTCACCAATAAATTAAACAGTGCCCAAAAACATAACTAGACACTATTAGAGCAATTTCTCACAGGATTTTGGCTAAGCCAGCTAGCACAACATAGAAACAATTCCTGGATACTGGTTGGGGGATAAAGTATTAAAGGAACCATTCTCAAAAGACAGTTTGCAAAAGCCACCCTGCTTGGGAGGCAAAAAACAACTTATTGACATAGACATAGGCTGTTCTGTGTCAGAGGAACATGCCTGAGCACATTTAACTTACTAGATGATCATGAGCTAGATGATTTGTGCAAAAGATCATCCATGAAGTTGGTGGCAGAACATACAATTTCACAATTTAGTACCTAATTTGAAGTCTAAATTACATAATAAAAGCACAGAAAAATTTGTTTTCAAAAGCGTACTGAGTTTTTACACTACAAAATATTGTACCATCATTAGCATAAGAAAGAAAATGTAGACCAGTAGAAGTATTGCAGAAGACAAACAGAAAAAAAGTGCTTGTGATTAACGAGAAACATTGCTTAAAGAAGTTTCAAAATAACCTTTCTACTTATCACAGACAAGGATGGTAGAATGAAACTAGACAGTGTTGGAACCCATTTATTTAACTGCCTGCAGTTATCATTTCAAGGCAAATGAAGCAATAATAAATACAGAGCATTTGAAAAAAAGACAATCAATCTGTATCCACTGCATTTTAATAAAGAATAATCACAAAAATCAATGCAGGCACATTGGATCTGTTTTTTTTTTTTCCATTATTTTTCCTATTACTGTGCTCCCTTTCTTGTCTTCTTTCACCTGCATTTTCTATCTAATATTTCATGGAATGATCTGTACTTCCCATTGTTTTCATCCACTGAACTTTTGTTTTTATTTTTCTTTTAGAAGTTGAGTCTTAAACTTATAATTTTGCAGATATTTGCCAAAAGCGCGCCATTCTGTGATTCTGTGTTTCTGTGATTCCATGATAGTGTCCCTTGTATGAATCTCAAATTCAGCCTGATTTCAGAGCACTTACAACTCTTGTTTGCTTTTGTCAAGCCTATACAGCAAGGATGCCAGATCATCCTTTCAACCATTATCCTGCCAGGAGGGACTGCTGGAAATTGCACAGGGAAGGGCACCATGCAGGGCATCTAAACTCAGTGTAAACTTGCACTTTCCTCCAGGAAATACATCTGGGTTAGTTCAGAGTTGGCACTGAGGTCATGCCTAAAATTAAGTTATTGATATAGAAAGTAACTTGGTTTTGGCCTTGGCTCCATCCAACAAAACAATGCACATGAGGCCATTTTTCATGGTAGCATAACATATTCATTTTGATATTATATTTATGTGGCTACTAAGGATTAGGTGAAATGGGAGCATTAGGTGCTAGGTACTAGGTACACCTAAGTATAAAGCAGTAAGTTGATCCTCCCCAAAGTGGGGGAGGATACAAAATTTTGAGTTTCAGGTGGTTTTTGTGGCTTCAGCCTCCATATTACTTTATACTTCTTGTTGGTATTTCAACAAACGACCCATATTGTGACTGTGGTAGGTAGGTTCTTACATATAAATTAGCATTGCTTAATGTCAAGCAGTTGAGGGTCTGTGCTGACGATCATTTCACATTATGTCATGTAAAGACTTCAAATATCATGTCCCTATGTTGCCTGTTTTTACTGACAACCAGCCATCCTAAGCATGTAGCGTTTTGTCAGTTCAGCAGATCCAAAGCCATCTATCACTGCTGCTATTTCTGTCATATGTGTTTAACTTCAGCATCAGCCAACAGCCTGCAGTCTTGGTTACTGATCAGTATCATCACAACTGTCAGATGGGAGTCAGCTTTTTATTTTTTTTCTTTCCCAAAAGTTGGGTATCATAACAATTGATACAGATACTGACTTTAAGTTTTCTATACGATGTTCAGTATTTGAACGTATTGAGTATTTCTAGCATAACCTTACATAATTCATTTATTGTATTGTTCTTCTTTCTTAAAACTTTAAACATAAATACTAGATGTTTCAAAAATATTAGATATTTCAAGCATGCTTGTCTTCTTCTCTCTGAAAGTAGGAGTCTAAGATACATAAGCTGTCTGAAATCCAGGGAAGGAGATAAAGGGATCCTATTATGTTAAATATAACTGATTTCAAAGACATGTAAAAAAAAAACTATGAAAATTTAACTGAAATATATATTGATTTCAAAGTTAAGATTTTCTTTAAGCTTTCTGTGATGATGAATTAAAATAATTGAGGAAAGTACTTAAACGGGATTTAAACCCATTGATCCCAAATTGTGGTCTAGCAATATTTTGGAAGAGTAGAACTGGTTTTATTAATAAAAGCAGACTGAGCTTTTTCATATTTTTTCAGTGATATCTTTTTACAAAAACCTGTTCATCAAATTCTTTTGGGAGCAATCAAATGTGAAGGATGGAGTCAAATAAACTAGATTTATTTTAAAAAGAGGTGACCCAGAATTAAAGTTCTAAAGTTTAAAATTCAAGGATTTGAAGGCTACCATAAGCTGTATAATGTTACTGGCAGTGGTAAATAAATGCCTACACATTGGTAGGCAACTCTGCACTAAATCAGAAATTGCAGAGACTAAGGCAGTATTCAGAGTAACTGGTATTTTTACTTGTGAGCTCATGAGCTGTAGACCTGAAGCCTAACCATCATAGCTCAGCATCCCTATTTATTCAGAAAGGAAAATACTATTTAAACAGGTCTAGTGGTTTAAGTGAGTCTAATGTTTTCTTTCATTATTTTATCACTGACAACACAGTATTATTTTTCTAATTTCATATTTTGCAATGGTTGTGCAAAAATTTTTGAAAATTACTTGCAAAAAAAAAAGTTGTTGAAAATTACTTGCAAAATCCCCCATAGTTAAAAAGTGGCAAAGTCGGATGTAACTGAAATCGAAACTATTGTCAATTTTTCCAGTTAAGCAGTGCCCCTTCCTGTATTTGAAGGACCTGTGTGCATGTATGTGTATGCATGTATGTATATATATACATTGGATATTGAATATGCATATAACTTTGAAAACTCAAAGCAAAAAGAAAAGGAGTATGCATCCTGAGTACTGAAGATCTGTTTTCTTAACTATGACTGAGAGAGAAAAACATAATACAAATGATTTTTTTATTAGATGGTTTTATTTATTCATTACCTCTACGGATCTCAGAAATTGTTTGTCTTTTTTAATACAATGATAGAATTTTGAATTTTCTTATGTTCTTCATAACAACATCAGAGAAGTTGAGAACTATTCATTTTCATGATAGACAGCTGTTACATCTTAGTAACAAAAAAGATTGGACTATGATATTTGCTTTTTTTTTAATTATTAATAAAAGTCTAAAATGGAAGTAAATAGGGAAATAAATGAAAAAGCATCAAGGTTTTTTTTTCTCTCCCTGAACTCACTTCTCTAATGTGAGAATATACAAAAATATATTTTAAAGAAAAATTATAGGAAAAAAAAATCCTGAATCCACCTTTCATATTTATTTCTAATGCAACAACTATTAAATTTAAAATAATGGTACATTAGTTAATTGGCATATTGCAATGGAATTTCTATGGATGCACATATTATGAGGATATTAATAATATGTTGGTTCATCATGATTAATCTTTTAACAATTAATATGAAGTGAATGAATGAGTGAATGAATGAATGAATGAACGAATGATTAGTTATCTATTAGCAAAGGAAGACATGCAATTATGTTCTTTCTGTATTAAACACTTTTTGTCAAAAGATATTTTTTCTACAATAACAAAAAGATGATGGATAAAGGTTAAGGTTGTGAATATTCTTTCAATTTCAAATCCTGTAGATCTAAGATATATTGGCACATATGAAAACATTGTCACTTGTTTTAATTAGAAAGCATAGCTATTCATATAAAGTAAGACAAAATCAATAGAAGGTGAAAACCACTTAAGCATTACACCGAATAATTCTCTCTATATACACATACCTATATTACACATATAGATTCCATATATACATACACATATATGCATAGAAATATACATATATAAGCATATACATACATATACAGATACACACCCACACATATATATATTTCTACAGAAAAATAGCTGCAAAATGGTCGGAATCTAGAAACCGAAGAAATAGTCCATTGTAAACATTGCATACTTTGGTGATTCTGAAATTAGTCACCTTAAAACCTGAATCATCTTACAACAGCTGGAAAAGGCAACTTGCCTAATTAATTGTTCTAATTGTGTGCAGAGTCAAAGCTACAGGTGTAAAAGGGAGTTTTGTTTGACAGTAGCCTTTCACATGCTGAACTGTGATACTGAAATCCCTGCTCATCTGCTGGCCAGCCAAGTGGCTCCACACAGACAGCTCTATGGTACTTGGTTATGGGCAATCTAAACAGTTGTGAGTGAGGGATAGATCCCAGCTTCCAGTCCAACAGTGCTAGTCTATTTTTTTTTGAAAGTAGTTAAGGCTAATATAGCTGACATCTGGGAATGGCTTAATTGTGAGAACACTTCGGTAGGAAGAAAGCATTGATGAACCTGAACCTTGGATGTCTCTCTGCTCCGGGAGCACCCATCCAGCTTGTCATTGCAGTTTGACTCCAGTGCTCTGCCCTTCACTTCTTCCAGTGCCAATTGTGTGCCACATAGAATGGAGATGTTACATTTAAATTACTCATTCTTTTCACATTTTAATTATATATAGGTAAAATAGTTCCTGTATTTCAAGTTGTACCCATTATTCCTTGTCCTGTCACTGGCCACCACCAAGAAGAGTTTGGCCCCATCCTCGCCACATTCACCCCTCAGGTGATACATATTGATCAGATCCCCTCTCAGTATTCTCTTTTCTAGGCTGTATATGTGTCCAGACAATTATGAACATCTGAAGGCCAGTTTTTATAGATGTTTCAGCTTTGCATGCCTCATACTAGTAACAAAAGCAGTGTGCCTGCATAGGTGACAGTGACATACATTGTAAGATTCCATTTATTTCCATCAGCTTGTATGCGAGAGATGTTCAGATAATTTGTGAATGAGTTGTTAATACTTATATTAATATATTTTTGGCCTATTAAAGTAAATCAATGCTCCTGTTTAGTTTGTAACTGCAATGTGAGTTCCCAGTGATCACAAGAACACATTCACAGAATATCTCAATAGTGATAATGCTACCATACATCCCATGATAAAGAAAAAAAAATCAACAAATCTAAACAATTTTATCCTTTTTTTTTTTCTCTCATTTATAGTTGCTCCAGGCTATATCCCTTCTGGTTCATATATAGATGGAAGATTATTTATGTCACCTTATAGTATAGGGAAAAAAATAGTAATTTCATCAGCTGTTTACTTTCCAAAGATGAATCATAGAACTGCAAAGTGACTAGGGAATAACACCATGGTAGAATAAATGTACATGGCAGTTTGTTTTCTAAAGCATTTAATAAGCCTAGTTTCACCTCAGCAAGAACTAGAAAAATAGCAACCATGCAAGAGGAAAAAAGAACAAAAAAGCAAACGAAGCCGAATGTATCATCTGGTATGTATATGAAGATAGCATTTAATTTGCTTCAGCAGCGTTAGTCCACTTTTGACAGATCAAGTATCATGTTATCAATAAAAGTGCAATTACTATTAATAATACCTTATATTTCTGTAGCAACTTGAACCCAAAAGCCTCAGGTGAACATCAATATCCTCAATTTACAGTGACAAAATAAACCATGCTCAGAAGCCAAATTTTCCAAAGAATTCCCTGCTTACCTGATTGTCTGCTAAAGAGTCCAGATCAAAATCCAAATAAATTCTAGTTGAATATTAGGTTCTACCTGAAATTGCAGCACATAATTTTCCAACTGAGTTTTCTGTGAGGAATTCAGCTAATAATAGACAGCTCCAGAGCAAACCCAACCACTTCTTCACTACTGGGAGAACTTGGTACATGATTAGAGAAGGCAGAGTAAGATGGACTGGATGGACTAGAGGTGAAATATGTGAGCTGAAGAAACTCATTGGTACATGAGAAATAGACATTTAGGATAGATAGCAGTTGTACTTAGCAGTTGTATTTTGATTTCATCAAAATTTTTGGACCTCTGATTGTAAGGAAAGATCATTGAGACAGCTCTATCCTGAATATGGCACCCTCCTCTATCAATGTTCTTATCTTAAGGTGTGCAGAAGACCAAACAAATTTGCCCTAGGAATTCTGATTTTTTCTTTCTCTTCATACCTGGATTCTGTAGAAACCGTAGATGGGTTTTAACTGTAATCTCAGCTAAACTGAGAATTTAGGATTTTTAAGGGCAGGGAAAAAAGACTATATTAGGAACACTTAACCAAAATATAAGATACTTGATGTGAGTGGGATGTCCTAGTCACTATAGCAACTGGTTAATTATTCCATCTCCTTTTCCCCTGCCCTAGCGTACATGGAAACTCTCTTTTTTCTTTTTTTCAGATAAGGTCTATTCACCATCCAAGAACTATGGAGAGTTGTCATAGTTGCTTGGTGATGCCAGCTTCTTGCTCTAAACTATTTTGCAAACTAAAAATTCACTTAAAGCAAAGCAGAGTTGCAAAAAAGAGTTGCAGATAAAACAGTCAAGTCAGTCTCATTTTGGAGAAAATGCCTAGAATGCTGCTTAAAAATAGCCTGAATTGGTGATGGTAATGACAGTCATAAGGAACATGTTTAATTTAATTTAAATGTTTCTAAAGCATGTGTAACTCCTGACTTCATGTAGAACTTTGTATCACCTTGCATTTTCTAAATCACTGTTTGACTTGAAACTGGTGACTAGGTACTGTTTTTAAAAATATCTGCATATTTTTACTTCCACCAGGCTTTTAAGGGTTTGTATAATCAGAAGAATCATGACTAATTTCCAGTGTTCTTTTTAAAGCTTGTGACACTGCTCATTTATTTCCTTGCTTTCTGGGAATGAGCCGCATGCCAGCCCTCTTCTACTTTCTGCTGTGGATTTAGTGGGGGAAGTTGGTTGGTGGACTGCTGTTTTTTGGCCAGGAATTAGCTCCCTTTTCATTATGCACCCAGGAGCGCTGCCTGGCACGGCTCAGCAAACTACCTGCTACGAGTGCAGGCTCTACGTGGCACAGCATTTGGTCCTGCTGCTTTGCGCTCTTCCAGACTCTCCTGAGGAAAGAGTGCAGATGTTCTTAATGAGATATATTTGGCATCCTATGTATGCACAAGGAAGCAGAGAACTATGCAGTTTCCTGCTTTCCATCAACAAATGGTCTTGATAATGCTGCTGCAGAGAGGCTGGCTTGCCCAGATCTGCTCAGTGTCATTGACATGTGGGTTGTTTTATCATTGTGAAGTCTTTTGAGACAGGATTTTTTTTAAAAAAAGTATTTTTTATTAGCAATTAAATTTCATGAACATGGTCAGATTTCTTCTTGACCAACTGCTTTGTGGTCATTTCTTATTTGTTTTATTTGTTTTTGATTTTTTTATTAAATACTAGACACTACAAAATGCATTGAAAAGAGAGAAGAATTTTACCTATATAGGCCAAGTTAAAATTTAGTTTCAAATGGGATAATACTCATCAAGAATTTTAAAATTACCTGGCAGAGGGAAGGGATTATTGTTTCAGTTCTTTACTTGAAAGCCCATATGATGGGTAGAAGAGGAAAAGAAAGGGCCTCTTGACTGCATATTCTCCATTCTTTCCCTTTCCACTGGAAGGAAAGGGAATAGATATCCTATGTCTTATTTACAAAAAAGACTGGTGTTTGTTGGGAAACATTCCTTCTCCTGGGATATTGTTGTGGCAGTCAGAAACAAATGTTCAGCTGACTGTTTATCAGCCCTGTCTCTACTCAGATGCCACCACCAAATCTAAATTAATAGCATAAATAGGCCTGAAAAGATTAAGCCATTTTTTGCTTGTTGAAAATGCCTGATATTCACATATACTTTTTGTCAAATTAAAACATTCAATCTTTCTGTCTCTATTGGATGCTGGAGAGTAATAAGATGCTCTCATTTACCAGGATGACCTATCTGCTCCATGCAGGGCTCTAATTATTTGTCAGGGAGGGAGAGGAAAATGCCATCCTTGGAAATTTACCTCAGTTTTTTTTTTAATTTTTACTTCACAGATCTCTCTTATAATGTGTTCCTGTGGCTTTGCTTGGTGAGATGATACTAAGTTTAAGAATATCATGCTAAGTTAGTGACATTTCCTTGAAGTTGCCTGCCTCCCTGCATAGATAATGGAACATTTCATCAGCTTCCCCACAGGAAACTGATCTTAACTTGTAACCTTTTTTTTTTTTTTTTTTTTTTTTTTTTTTTTCTTTTTTCCTGCTAGGACAAAGCAAAAAAGAAAACAGCTTTAAAGTGTTTATTCAGTCCAAACATGAGCTTGCCGTTCTGCAAAATTTCGCAGCTTCACAGAAAAGGACTCTGACAACACTCAGGAAAGGAAAAGGGAATAACCGCCGCATGCTGCATTTGCACAGGGGTGAAAACAGACTTTAGGTCTGCGGTCAAGTCATTTTTGGTATATCACTAACCCTTTAGATAGTTTCACATATTGTTTTTGGCTGTTTGAAACGCTTGAAATGAAACATTTACAAAGTTAAAACAGAGGTATTACTTTATCATACACAACTTTCTGATATAAAGCTGCAGAAACAAGTGGAACATTTTGATGAGCAAGAAGCTAGTACAGTTCAGAACATTATGGACCTGTAATACAGACATATCTCTGGTGCATGATGACATGTTTGTTAATGTACAGTTTCTACTACCATGAGTCCTCAGATCAAGGGAATACATTAAAAAAAATATGCCAGAGGTCAAACAGAAGTCACTAGTTCAGTGAAGAAATTCTGGTGAGAATCTACAGGTATCTACAGGTCCAACTAGATAGCCATAGTGATTTCTTATGATCTTAAAATCTATTGACAGAAGGATTTAGGCAGGCATAGATGACTGGAAAATTTAAGGAAATTGCATTAACTCAGATGAGACACATTCATTCCTAGATCATTCCAAGTTTAAGTAAAGTTGTTTAAATTATAAATACCTTTAGTTAGTTAAGCTTTCTATTCTAAAGTCACCCACTTTGACAGCATTAAGACTTAAGGTTCCCATCTTATTTATGGTAATTCCATGTTTATAACATCATTCTTATTATTCAGCTGGTCTTTACCACTACAGTTAGCAACATCATCCTTATTAAAGTACAAAGGATTCATTTAATTAATGGCACATAGACATTGACCATATAGGATGAATCTTCTTTCCATGTTCTCTTCTGATTTCCTTATTTTAAGACTTTTACTACCTGTTTCAGTTAAATTTGCAAATTCTCCTTCAGTCAGACTTTTTTTTTTTCTTTTTAATTATCGATCTCTTAGGACACCTTTTCATATTTTTTTCTACACTTTCTTCCGTGTTTTGCTCTGTGTGTAACATAGATATTTATGTCAGTATGTCAAGATCATCTTTCTCCAAACTCAACCCACTTCCCAAAGTAATAGCAAGTCTCCATTTTAAGCTCTTAACTTGCCAGATACTATGAAAAATTTACTGACCTTTATTTAACAATTTTCCCCTTTTGAAGCCCATAATTTATTTTACAGGTCTATTTTTGTTTATCTTTCCACTTAATTTAAATAGAATGAATTTATGATTATTTCACACAAGTTATAGACCAGTCATTCTATCAAGTACTAATTACTTTTAAATTTACATGTAAAACAGAATGACCTCTTGCTGATTCTGATGCTATTTGGTGAATAAATTTTCTGGCTATCACACTGAGGAGTATCTGGTATTTACCGATATCAATAGCATTGATTCTCCAGCTCATATATGAGAAAGAAAAAAAAATCCTGTAATACAATTATTGGAATTATTTATCTCTCTAACAGAATTACAAAAGTTGAATATGCAACCTTGATCATACAGGTCTACAGCAAAGACCCAACAATACATATCAGAATGCCTTTACAACTTTTGCCTAAGTGTACTTTGAATAAAATGTGTGTCTTATTCATGCAACAAAATAATGATATTTCATTATTCATGAAGCAAAATAATGATACTGAAAATTAACTCAAATTTAACAAATACGAAGTCATCTAGAGAATCAGAGTATGTAATTCTGTCCATATAAGCATTTGTATATGCTAGAAGTTAATGTGAATATTTTAGAGCTGTGGGTCCTGGAAAACAGAAATTTGTCCTAAGCTAGGGCTTTCAAAATATTTCATATTCTGAATAAGATTTTAAGATAAACACTGCCTCTCCACCTGTTAATAGATGTGTAACTTATTTGTGACAAAACAGTGATTATTTATTTAGCAGCATATGATCCAACATCAATCAGAAATCACCTTAAGGATCCCAGAGAATCTCAGTGGAGAATCATCAAAATGTGATGGGAACATATTTAGTGGTCTTGTCAACATTCTTAAATATCTTTTAAGTTTTAATGTGACCAGCTTGTAGAAAACCACCCAGTCACAGAAAAGAGTTTAAGAACCATTAATAATAATTACCTTGTGCTTTATGTTTTAAGCTATAGTATAAATTCATATAAAATACTTACAATCTAGTGTGGATACATAAAAAGGCTTGTTTATTATTTACTTAATAAAATGCACTTTTTTTGAATTATTATATTTTAATTAATATAAATGCTAATACTATTACAGGAGTTATCTCAGTTCCAAGCAAGTTTTAATAATGATCACAGCTATTCAGATTAGTTCAAGACATTTTTTTACAGAAAAAACATACAATCCTGCAAGAGGTCATGCAACCTTTTTTCCCTTTTCTTCCCATCCACAAAAAAATAAACCCTATGCTTAGCAATTGAGTTTATTTTTATTGCTGCGCCCAAGGCAAAATCTCAGATTGGGATTCACAATCTCAGAAGACAGACAGATTTAATATATTTGTCACAACCTTGACAGGGTGAGAATATTACTTAAATTTAGGTGTAAGAGATGAGCCTTTGTGAAACAGATGTAATCCTCACAATGAAATGTTTCTCAGCAGCTGAGTCGTCCATGCTCTGACTAAAACACATAAGTGTTTGGTCTAATTGGTCTATCTGTGATCACTACTTTTGTTCAGATGCTTCCATTTTCCTTTCATTACTCAATCGAAAGGTATGCAGGTATTGTACCATATTTACTGACTTCATTTATTCCTAAATAATTACATTACTTTTCTCAAAAATGAAAATGCACTTAAAAAGAATGGAAATTGAAAGCATAAAATTCCTAACTACTCTAAATAGAAGCAATAAAAATATAGCTGTAGGCTTATAAAAATGCAGTCTTTTTGGAAGATCAAACATAGTGTCATGTTAGTGAGCATCAGGTGAGGTGTCCAGGGCTTGTATCTAAAAATATATCTGTAATTGTCTTTTGTCTTGATTTTCTAATTCATATTTAGGGACTTTAAAGATCTGTTGTAACAGGACTCTTGTTACATTTAATAAGTGCCATGTTGATTGGCGTACTCTAAGTAGGTTTTTCAGTTTGCCTGTGGGGAAATTTAATATAAAAACATTCAACATTCTTTTATTAGTGTTTTTTACTATTCCCAGTCCCATCAGACCTTTGGTGTAAGCAGTGTATTATTGAAAAGCTTATCTGTAAGAAGTGAGCCAAGGGGAAATTCAGCCTTTATTAATATTGACATCATGTTCCTGCACAATGGCTGTCTAAAGAAACTTTTCAATTGGATTTCAACTGCTTTGATGCAGTATAAATGGAAACAACTGAATGCATGATTTAACATAGAACAGTGAAAAATGTTGCAGCCTATATACTCTAATATAAAGCATGGGTTCAAAGATACTGCTTGGCTACATTCTGCAATGTTTCTAGAAAACATTTAGTTAGGAAATTGTTGCTATTTGCTTCAAGACAGACTAGATTTTAAAGGAATTTGTATTTTTGCACTTTAATAGCATAGTTGTGTGAAGAAGTAGTTTAGGGTTTGAAGATCATGTCGAGGAACTTGGTGAAATAATTCTAATGCTGTCTCACTTAAAAAGCATTATGTACCTTTAGGCTAATTGTTTAATGGACCAAATGCCCAGAAGAGGCAAAAATTGCATAGGATTTGGAGCCAGGTTTTCTAGAGTAGGTTGTGCTAATGGACCTTCAAATACCTTCAGAAAAATCCACTTAAAATGACAAATTTCACAATGGTACAACATCTTTAAGAAAGCTAGGGATAGATATTACTCTTAACATTTTCATAAAGCTAAAATTATTACCAGTCATTAAAAAATACCATTAAAATTGACTGATAGAATACCTACTGCAAGACATTATTTTGTTTTGCACCATTTTCTTATGAAAGAGAAAAAAGAGAGATAGATGTTCTGCATCTTTTGAGCCCTTGGTTAGAACACCTGATCTGGCTAAAGAGAGACATGATCTTCATTAGTCTGAGGAAGCAGCTGGATCAGGTCTCTCTTTACTTCATGACTTCAGTCAAGTCATGATTGAAGAATTAAAGACAGATTTGCTACACTGTAACATTATGATGTAAAACTCTCCTGTTGGGAGATTTGTCACCACAGAACATTGAATTACAGATTTAGTGGGCCAAAGACAGAGGACATAGTGAAGCCTGACTCTACAGACAGTTCACTGAAGCACTTGTTCAGAAGTACTTTGATTCTTTAATGTTACAAGTACTTCTCCATTTTATCTAATAAGTAATTTCTGTGGTGGTTAGTGTTCTTCATTCCAGGTTTGGGCTGTTTTCATTTTCAAGGGTTTGGTTGGTTTGTTTGTTTGTTTTCTCTCCATTTGGCCTACTGCTAGTTGAGCCTGTTACCTCTGGCAATCTGCTTTACTCTGTCACCTGTGACCCTGACATCAGAAATGTTTTATTTCAAATATTCTTGAAGTTTTTCCTATATCATATGTGTTACATAGTCACTGAGGACTTCAGCTGTGTATCAGAGATGGAGATAAAGTAGATGGTGCTGCAGGTCCACAAGTAAGTTTTGATGGTGGAACCTCATCATAAAATGTTTTCATTTCAGTACAAACGGGTCTTTGAGGAGCGGCTGTTATTAGTTACGGAATATATTGAAAGGAACAATTATTTTGTGTAATTTGCAGAGCTGATGTTAAATGCTATTCCCTGCTCTCCTACTTTATTTCTGCTACTTTTTCATTGCAGTAGCTCTTTCAGTTTCTAATAAGATGGCCTTTGAGGTGTGGCATTCTCAGATACTTTATGAGAAAATTAATGCTTATTTTCTAAATTTCAAAATATTCAAGAGATGATGTCATTGAGCCTAGGGAAATGGAGAAGACCTGAAACAGTAGGCTATCTTTTTCCTTTTTTAAACATTTTTTTTTCACTGTAGTAGTCTCACAAGTCTGTCTCACAGTCTAATTGAAGCTAATGGAGAGTCTAAGAGAAGCAACAATAAAATGAAGAAATAACAATAAAAAAATAGCTTGGTTTGATCTTGAGCAATCACAGGACCATGATGGCAACTACCACTAATGCTACCTCTGTCAGATACAGCAAATGCAAGGAAAGAACATGGAGGTTGTAGGTTAGTTCTTATGTCAGTAGGGAACGTTTCCTAAGTATTGTAGTATTCTATATGTGGCATATAAATTGATATCAGCTGAGAATGATATTTGGGGGAACTCAGCCTGTAAGTCGAATAAAGAAAAAAAAATTAAAAAAAAAACAGAGAAAAAAAATGAAAGAAGATTGATTGGCTTTGTTTTTAATTATTATTCTTTATTTATTATACTTATTTTTTTTTCCTAAGTAATGCTTAAAGAGAAATAGTCATCTTTAGCACAGGACATCAGACAAAAGATCAGGAAATTCTGAATCTTACCCCAGCTCTGAGCTCTGTTGAGCCTGTGGTCTGTGTGGACTATGCTTCAACAACAGTTTAGGGCCTAGACAGTTGAGCTTTTCATAGCTTTGGTTTCTTGATGTGGAAAAATTAGATGCCACCTGTGAAAGGAGGTGTAGGCATTCATCTCTTTTTGGATCTTATTTCAGACCTCCTAAGGTAACCATCTAAAATAATTTGAATGAATCATTTTTGCAACTATTTCTCTCCATTGTTTATAGAGGGAGCCTAGGTAACTAGCTTAGACTATGTGACTACATTTAGGCAGTTAGAGAGATGTGTACAGGATAAATGCCTAATTTTCTGGTGGTTATAGGTATACAGCATGGAGCTCCTCCTATACATTTAGCTAGTCAGCAAGCTGGTGAGAAGAGGAATCTGTTTTGCTGGAAAAATAAAGCTGTGTTGCAAAGCAGAAGCTTTTTGCCGCCAAAGTCTAAGCAGAGGGAGATATTGTAAACAGTAACTATGGAGACGTGCATTTGAAACACCACCTCCTGTAATGTCTAGCAAATACATTCGATTGCTGGACAGCAAAAACACAAATTGAGGGAGGAAGAAGTAGAATGTCTTCTATAAGCAGCAACTGTACGTGAGGATGCACTTTGGCAGGGCTGATCACACTATTGCATAGACTTTGCCAAAGAAGGCTCAGAAATTGGGTTAGTCTGTTTAAGTTGCCAGAGAGGTTTGTCCCTGTCATCTACCAGGAGTGATGCAGGGACCCCGCTTTGGAGGACGAGGCTCGAGCCCCAGACTGGAGCCCACGGGGTTACTGGTAAGTACAGGTGAGCCTGAGAGGGCTGCGCTTGCACTGCCAGGGTTGTCTCCCCCCGGAGCATGTTTCTTTTTGGAAAGAGCCAAGCCGAAACCCTCCGAAACAAAGCCAGGAAGTACACGAGCAACTTAAGTGTGGACAAACAGGGAGCAGCATTTTGGCACCCACCCTGGCCTTCTTTAGCTTAATTTAGCCACCAAATTAATTTAACCTCCTCTCTGACCTGTGCCTTGCTTTTTCTGGCTTTAGGAATGCACGGCCCAAAACCCCCATCCTGGCTGGAAGCAGCATAAATCACCAGAATTTGTTAACACAGACTCCACTAACTTTGGAGCTAACCTGGCTTAGAGCATCCGCGTGCCTGAGCTAACGGATCCCATCAGGAGCCCGCTTGCCCAGGCAGCAGGTACCCGAGAACTGCACGTATTTGCTGCATGTGTGACTAAACGCTTGCAGCTGCTGGTCTTGCACTGCATTATTGCTTTGCAAGCTGCATTTTTGGCTGGAAAGAAACAGAAGACCCCACCTTACTTGTGAGCACTTGTTTTCCGAAGAATAGGCAAATTACTAGTGTGTATCTTTGACAAAAATAAGTTATAGGCAGAATGTTAACATCTCCCTGGAGAGTTTGGTGTTTTACATTGGCCCCTCAGACTATGTACCACTCCAGTTGTTAGGAAAACTTATTTATGCAGAAGAAAAAGTGCTTCTGCATTTCATGGGTTTGTCTGTAAAGTGAATTGAGGCTCTCAGTGATTTTACTCCTGAGTTTTTTATAATCTCTAGATAAACTTATGTGATAGCAGAGGGTTTTGTCATGAGGGTTCTCCAAAAAAATTGCAGTACAGTTATTGTATAAATAGTACCTATGAGAATTCCGCCAGGTTTCCAGAGTGGCACATGAGATTCTGTAGTCTTGTGGTCCACAGAATTTAAATTAAAGCAAATCAAAATCTGTACTTTGTATGAGTTCCACTAAATGATGACAGGGGCTTTTATTTGTTTTGGGACTCTCCCAAGCTATGTCTTGTGTCCAGTCAAAAACAACCTCTTCAGGTAAAATCTACTTTCCTCAGATTAAAATTGAAAGCAGAACGTTGGCATATGGGGGAATAAGAAAGGAAAAGAAAAAAACAGGCAACGACAACAATAACAAACGAAAAACAAAAACAACAAACAAGGGCAGCTGAGAGGTTTTTAAGTTTGGTGCTGGCTGTAATGAGCTGATAGGGACACACATACCTGAATTTCCTTCCCAAACACAACGTGAAGTAGATCTTCACATGTTCAAGTAGATCTTCTTTCACAGTTACCTGACTTTGGCTATAGGCTAAAAGGCTAGTAGATGCCGGTATGGAGTTGCACAGGAGTGAGGGACATCTTTGAATCCTACTTCGGCATTTTGTCATCCCATGGGGCTCCTTTCAGAAAGGCGCTGTGGACCTGCTGTTCTGGCTGCAGCTTTAGAAATATCAGCTGGTCTCTGAAATTCTTTCTTTTCCATTGTCTTCTCTGACTTCGGGGAAAAATATGGTCCTGCTGGAGACTTAATCGTGAAAATTACTTCAAAGGAAAATAGGTGCACTTCCCCCAAACCTCATGTAAGGTATGAGACAACTCTTAGAAGTGACAAATTAAAGAATACTAAAGAAAAAATTTAATAAAGGCAAATAGAGTTTTGCTACTTATTTAGCAAAACTTTTTTTTCTCTCTCTTTCCGTTTCCCTTTCTGTAAAATGTGTGAGATGGGAATGGCAAGTTTTATTAATATGAGGGAGAAAGTGAAACTGGAGAGCATTTCAAAGCTACTATTCAGATTGGAGAGCCTTGTACTGCAAAAGAGAAAAAGGAAGCTTCTTTTCAGAATCAGATTTCTCTGGTTTGGCAGTCTTTTGCAAGGCAAAATAAATGGCAAACAATTGAAAAAAGGTTAACATTGCAAACTTATAGCATCACTTAGGATTCTTTGGTAGCAAAATATAAAAAGTAGCCAGTTCTGACATGGAGTACAGCATGAATCCCACAATAGAGTACACAATTTTGATGAAAATCCAAAAATATTATTATTAGTACTATTTTTTACAATGCTACTTTCCCCAAAAGTTTCAACTGTCATGTTTTCTCAACCCTAAACTCCAGCAAAATCCTGTAAATCAAGTAGTAGAATTTGTGAACAAAAAATAAGTAAGATTGTCAAGCCACACACAGAAAGTTACTAATGAGGGTGTTAAAGTTGCCAGAGAATAACTCTAGAGGTATTTTATTACATATGAAAGCATTCTGCTAACATATAATGATATCTTGGAAGAATGCTTTAAAATCCCTGAAAATTAAACAGCAGCTGAAAAACCAGAAAGCCTCTGAAACCATTACGGATTATAATAAAGCAGACTTGGATAAAATAGGTTAGCTCGTAAATCAGAGCTATAGAATCTACTCCAGGATAAGTAAAACAGCGGAAGCAGGACTGTTTGCAAAGGAACTCCAACTCCAAACAATGCATCTAACCAATAGAAAACAAACACATTAAAAGAAAGGAAATTAGTGAAGTCATTACACAAACCCAGCTGGGAACCCAGCTGTTTAAAGATGAAGCAGGCTCTCTAATTCTTGATCTTTGGGAGTGTCTAATTAGAACTCAAGTTAAAAAACTTGCTCTCAAAGACAGTATCGAAATGAAAAGGAAGCTTCATCCCAAAATCAGATTCCTCTGTGAGACAGAACAGATTTTTGCAAGGCTGAATAACCAGGCAAAAGGGAAAAGTTATTGCTGCAGTGTTATGGCATCAATTATGCTTAAGTAAGGGCTGCAAAATACACAAGCATAGTACTATAAAGCATATATGAAGACCTTTTTTGCCAGTTATCTTTATGCTTTTATCCCACTGTTCAAAATTGTTAAATAAATACATTGCAAGCCTGCAGCATTAATCACTTACCTTGAACAAACCAATGAGGAAAGTACTGCACTGTTAGAAATATAATGGCAATAGCACCTGCGATGACAGAGCATGAATGTTCTGCCCAAGGCTGCCTTACCTGCAGGAGATGCAGTGGAAAATGTTTATTTAATTATAAACTACACCCTTAACTTTGCAATTCTTTATTTTCCTGACGCTACTGCTTTGATATTGCTAACATTAATGCACAAAGGCATAGGAAAGGTGTTGCAAGCGTGGGGATCAGGCTGAGTGAGACAGACAGATGAGAGGATAAAGGAGACTCAGTTTGAAATAGTACACGTAAGAATATATTGATTGGGGGATAAGTGTAACATTACTTTTGGCCATACACATCTAAGAGTTTTACCTTTGGGAAGATAAATATGAAGATAAAAAGCTTTTTTGAGACAGAGGACCTATGTAATCACTTTCCTATTTTAAGTTATTTGTCATTAGATTCTAAGTGGAAAAGATGAAGGAGTTTGGAAACCCTTTTCCAAACGGACTCCAAAAAAGAGCTTCAAATACATATTGTCCCCACACTGTTCCAAAAAGAAATATTTGTATTTTTTTTTTCTCTTACACTGTGTGTTCTTTACCACTTCAAAATCTCTTCATTGTTGTTATTACTTTCTTTCATCCCTCACCTACTACAAAAACATAATTCAATTCAGTGTAAGGACCAAAAATCCAGGAGCTGGGGAGGTGGGATTTAAATTTGTAGATGATTTAGAGCAAGAAAAGGATCTTGAGGCGTCAAGTGTGGTTTAAAAAAAAAAATCCAGGAAGCATGAAAGTGCAGTGGTTTTTTTTTTTTTTTAATGTGCTCTGATTTCTAAAGATGCTGTGTGTATACCAAATATCAGACCCATGCTTGAAGATACTAGACTTAACTATACAAAAATGTATCTTCTTACATTATGTGCAGAAAACTTTAAAATAATTTGGTATAAAAAGGAAGCATGTGGGTTCACATTTACAGATACACTAATCATCACTTGTACAAGGACATAAAAATCAAAGAAAGAGACTTCTTACCTAGCTGGTCTGCAAATTACATTAATTCAGTGTATTTTATTTAAAAATACCACCCCAGAATGTAACGGTTTCACCCATTTTCCACTCCGATAGTTTAGCCATTAAATTAAAATCTGTTTTCCTTTTGAACTTTCCGTCTATCCCTTCACCTGGACTAAATCCACATCACAAAGCTTTAAGTTCAGAGAAAGTAGTATAGCATCCAAAGACTTGGCAGCTTTCAAGTTTCCTTCTTCTCCATATATGTAATTTTCAAGCTGTTTAACTTGCTCCGTCAGTCCCGTCCCTCTGGTGCCTTCAAGGTCAGGAAGAGAGATATGCAAGCAGTCTTAGTCAGTCAAGCAGTCATTAGACAGATGCCTGTGACATGAACTGTATGACCATTTTCCAAATTTCAGGATCACAGTGTAGTTGTCATTACGAGCAAGGAACAGCTTTTGGAACAGCCCAGGCAAAATTTCACCTGAAACAATCAGTTTGCCATAGAACCTGACTTTAAGTCCTCCAAGATCAGTTCAGCCAACAAAGCCCTCACTCTGTGCCTGTCTTTCCTTTTTTTTTTTTTTTTCCTGATTAATTCTACCGAATGCACAGATTTAAAAATACCTAGAGAGTGCAATGTAGAGAACAGCTACTTTGGGATTCAAAAAATATATATATTGGTAATAAAACTGTATGAAACTGTATGAACATTACTTAGAGAAACCATCAAACTTACAGGTTTAGCAGTTTAGGACTCAGTTTATCTTTGGTGGGCAGAAGACAGGAGACCTATCTGTTTGCCTTGGTATTAGCAGAGAGGTATGTTTATGTTTTTAGAAATCTTTCCATTGATCTATTTTTTAAAAAATAGTTCAGTGTCCAACAGAAAAAAAGATTAAAAATACATACAAATATTTGGTACCTACAAAGAAAACTGCTGCTCAGGATGGAAGACTTATTTTGTTTGGATGAGGATCAGCTCATGTTGTAAGCTTTGACGAAAGCCTACAAGCTGCCAAGAAGGAAATAAGAGGTCATCTTGAAATATTTTGTAAACTTAGTTGTGCTGGTAAAAAAAAAAATGTTTTTAATAATGAGATAGTTCAAGTGACAGCCATGTACTTAAAATTTGTGTAAAGTACACTTTTCTTCTGTATAATGATCAGAAGCGATTTTGCCTGCAACTTAACATGGTTACTAAATTATACCATCAGATTGTTATTTTGTGCTTTCTGCCACCTACTCTTTTTTCATTTTTAAATATCTTGCTCTGTCTATTTTGCTACCTTCTACCTGTTTTAACTTGCCTTGTATATGCTTGTCATGCCCTATTAAGAATGAAGTCTCTCCAGGGCAGGGAACATGTCTTATTTATTTTTATAGAATTCTGCCTAAATATATGGTATTATGTAAATGCATTTAATTTTAAAATAATAACACTTCCATATCAAGACTGATTTTGAGGTTCATTATGAACTTTTATTAATTATGCTCCTTATGTTGTTGCCAAGTTCTATATTTTTTCATGAATATTCAAGTACCTACCTTTCCTTATTGAATGACTAAATTCATTTAGTTTATTTCAGGCAGCTGGTTTTCCTCCGAGAATTCTTGAATCCATAGGGCAAAATCATAGGTCCACTGAAGGTAATATGAATTTTAACTTTGACTTCAGCAAGGACACGATTTCACCCACAGCCTCAGCAGACAGTGAGTGGTCTCTGTGCCGTGAAGCACGACTGAGCTGATTGCAAGGAAATTTCTGATTCCAGCTGCCATCAAATGTGGAATAGTTCATCAGCTACTGTCTTCTTTCTTCTTTTCATTCATTTTATTGTGTGGAGCCTGTTCCATTCTGGCCTGTATCACTTTCTTCAATTTATTTCATTTTTCTTTATCATTTCCTCTTTGTTCTTCACTTCTGCTCATTTTTTCAGGATGTTTTTGCCTGACATTTTTCCTCTGGCTCATGCACCTCCTCTGTTGCTGTGAGCCTTGCTTTTTTTTGGAGTCTTCTTCATCCTCTGTTCTTTGCTTTCTCTGGGTTTCTCCATCCTCTCCCAAATTAACTGTTCTCTCTTTCCCGTTCCCAAACCTTTTAATTTTTTTCATCTTTCTTTTCCAAGTCTCTTCTCCTCAACTCCCACATTGTCTAATAATAGCATCCCATTGCTTTACATCCATTAGTGAGGAAAACGGCTCCTGAAGAACCTAAACATTTTTATTATTATTATCCTTGCTTTACAAACAGGAAAGCAAGGCAAAAAGGCAAAAATGATTAAGCAAAGCAGGAGCAGGAAACAGTGTTTAGATCCAGGGTTAAAAGACAATCTGCAATTTGCCCAGTGGCTGCGATTTTTCTTGTGCTGTTGGACCGACCCTGATGTGGCCCTGAGATTAAATTGCTTGCAGGGCTGAAGAAGACACAGCCGCATTGTCATTTGGCAGGAGCTTTGGCTCACAAAAGGGCCCCAATGATATCAGATATCAAGTATAAATTACATGGAAAAGGCTGAGATTGGTTTGGGGAGTCATAGCATCCAACAACTCAAGAGGGCTCAAGCTTCACAAACTTCTGAATAAGTCTCTGACCTACTGGTCCACCATGTAATATGCACTGGCACTCTCCATGCAGAGTATATTTCATCTCTTTTTCTCTATTCATGAAAAAGAAGAAAAAAAATGAAGCTGTCCTCCTAAGTGATTATTTAAAAAGCATGACTGATTGCATATTTGTTGAGAATATTTTTACCTCGTTTAGTTAATAATCGAAGGAAGGAAAACCTAGGAATTACTTTATGAATTCTTATGCATTTTTTCCTGGTGATGGCTTCATTTGATGCTAGCACAAATATAGGATGCTACTGTGGGGAGAAAAAAAAAAGATCAATTTCAATAAAACTGAAGAATAACAGTGGATGGCATTTGTTTCCTTTAAACATTATACACAGCTGTTGTGAAGTTGGCAAAGATGTGTGCCAAAAAGCTACATATTTGATACTACAAACTGCTTGCTTCACCCTTTATTCAGTAACAGCTGGTAAAATGGTATTTAAGAACAGTTTTGATTTAATCTAATGAGAAACTATGTTGCAATGTACTGTACTGCCTGCAGAAAATAATTGGACAAACATTGATTTTTATGTTGCTATAATAGTTTCATTTTCGATAAATAGGAATTTATATGCATAGTTATTTGCTACCATCCCTGTCTCCATGTGGAAGCTAGAGTATTGCTTGCAAAAAAACCCAAACAAACAAAACAAACTAGTCTTGAAATGAAGTTTAGCTATTCCGGAGCTGCCAGAACTGGGAAGGCCTCCCTTAAGAATTCAGTTTTATATTCAGCTGACACTAGACCAAGCCGGTGTCAAAGGAAACGAGACAGCAAGATTTGCAAGGAGGCAGAAGGAAATTAGAGAACTCCAACACCAAACAGAACAAAACAAACAAAAAGATAAACAGAAGAGAGAGCATGGAGGATAGCAAGCTTTCAAAACATGACTTTTAACATAAAGCTTTGTTCCTGCTGCCAATGTCATTTGGATGCTTAAATACCTGATTTAAGTATTTTATGAATCAAAATGCTCTTAAACACACTGAGATGTGATAGCAGACAAAATATAGTATCCATAAAGGCTCTGGGTCTGATTCATACATAACAGCTGTTTTTCAGCAGTGATATGCATATAACCAGAATTTGCTTAATTTACATCCATATAAATTGAGTCCGAATCATGCCTAAAGTCCTGGTTGATTTCTTTGTCTATTGATTACTAATTATCTACTGATTAAAGAACTACCTGTTTTGTTTATTTACGGGTGAACAGAAGAGGCAGGCGATGAGCTGGCCAACTAATAAGTCACTCCAGTTAACTCTTGCCCGCCTTATGCTTTTGCATTGCTCTAACTGGCTCTGTCGGGGCACATGCCTAAGGCTAAGGCACTCAAAGCTGAATGTTTAAGAGTCACCAGGACCCTTCCTGGGAAGAAATACATCTGAGCTTTAGTGGTGCAATGTGATGGCAAATGAGTTCATGACGCTTGGGCTGGTGCTCAGGGATCAGTACCAAGAAATCTTATATAGTGGTGTAGACATAAGCCATGGGTGCCCACATGAAGTTTTCCTTTGTGGTCTGCACAGTGTGTGACTGTACCATGAAGTGATCATAAGAAGACCATGGCTTTGGATATAACCCATTGCTCTCCTCACCTTTAACCAAAAAAAGTGATCCAAATACAACAGGTTTGAGTGGTCAAAAATGTTTTTAGTTTTCTCTGTATCTTCTTATTTTTTCATGTCTGTCAATTTGTGACCCAGATCAAGGCTGCCTTCCAGTACAGTGGTGTGTGTAGAGGAACAAGAATCCTCATTCACTGCCAATGAGAACCCCACAATTATCCTGATGGTAGTGTTACTTCTGCATATATAGTCTTCAAATGTGCTCTCTGATTAATTTTTCTATATAATGCCTTTTCAAATATGAACTGCTTCTAACTTTAAATCTTAACATTAATATTAAAGCCCAGCTCATCCTAACTTTGCACTTTAACAGCAACATCTGAATCTCAATGCCCAGTGAGACAACTGTTGTACATACCATTCAAATATCTCATTACACCTTGTTTATCATTATTTATCCTTCATGTTACTTAAAGCTTGAGATTTACTTTTGTCCTAATTTTCATCATGACTTTTCACTTCCATTTGCCTCTTCTTTGAATTGGACTTTTATCTTCCCTTCTATCCCCCTGAAGAAAGTTCTTTTCTTTGATATTATTTATTCTGTTTTCTGTGAGTGCTATTTTACTTACAGTTGTCTACAATAAAAAAGAACAAAACTTCCCTTTCTTTCCTAATTTTTTTGGCTCAGGTTTTGGCTCTGAATATCTACAGTGCTGTATCTTATCCATACTTTTTCCGGCCTCCATTTCACAGAGAAAACTGACTTTCTGGTCTGGGAGTATGTCATTTGATAAACTGTTGAGGTGGTGCATTTGAACTTGTTTTGAAATTACACCCTATCATCCTAAGGAAATTCTAAACTGAATTTGAATTCCTTCAGGCTTTTCTCTGCTCAACTTAGTCATTTCCTATGGCTTTCCTCACCCACCCCAGTAGATATATGCACTAGTTTAACATCTAAGAACCTGGACCCAACAGGAAAATACGAAAATCCACATTTTGTTCATAGATGATTTATGGGTTATTTAAAGCTGTCCATATAAAATATGGGTTTCCTGGAAGCTACTTTGCAGAGGCTGGCCTAGTAATGCACATCATCAGCTATTTCTGAACTGTTTTACATATTTCCAAACATTTTTTCCGTGGCATTTTTTCCGTGTATTAAGAATGGGCCCTGTCATGTAGTCATCCAATGGATGACTACAACTCTGACTTTAGTTTATTGGGACTTTCGAGTATGACTCTAATGCAGGATGAAAAGCACTCATGACATCTGATACCTATTAATTTGGGAATTCACAGTTTAAAACCTTCAGCGTTATGAGTGTCTTACTTATTTGCAAATACATTTCAAAGTGTGTTTACTTGTGCTTATAATGACATTATGCTCAGAATATTTTTCCCTCAAAGGAATTTATCATATTTTGTTTGCTATTACTAACATGTTTTTTGAGCTGTTAGTCTGAAACAAATATTTAGACAAGTGAAGGAAGTAGTATTATTATTTCTCCCATTGCACATTAGTAAAATGTAAAGTACTGTGCACCTAGATTGTTATCTGTTTCTGATGAAGCTTGTGATTATATTTTCTGGGTTTCGTTTGAAAGCTAAGACATCTGTTTATCTGGTGCATACAGAATAACTCTCATGTCTCTTCATCTCTAAAATTTTCAAAGGCTTTCATTCTGTTTTAAATCCTTTGAAGAAGCAGTAATCAAAGACAAAAATTATCAGAGGTACATTTTTGTTTTCCAAACAATGAAAATAACAACGCTCATCCTACTCCGATTTCAGGCACTTGCAATGAAACTTCAAACCTGGAGATTTGCCACACAAATCAAAAGTAATATGGGTAGCAGCAAACTCCAAAGTACTGGCTGGATTACAGTTAATGTGGGTACACCCCCCAGACTTCAATTCAGCATATAAATTTAAACCAGGCATTTAAATAATAAAGACCAATAAGGCAAGGCAAAACTTCAAAAAACATATCCCATCACAGCATGACAATGCATCAAAGTTTTTTTTTTCTTCTTCTTCTTTTTTATTCAGATAAAGAAATCAGGGAAAATAATGGTGAAATGCCTTTGTGGCACAAATACATTCTGAAAACATTTGCAAACAATATTTTGTCATTCAAAACTCATTTTCAATTTCCAAAGTTAGGTTGAAGTAATATTTTGTAAAAAGCAATCAAATATTCTTGAAAAGAATTTGGCATTGCATTTTGCATTCAATTATTTGCTTTAAATAAGAAAAATTTCTTTTGTCAAATCTACTCAAATGGCAATATTTACTTAGCACTTGAGAGGAAGTTAAGCAGAGATATTTTTTCATTCATTTATTACTTTTGCATGTCTCTGTCATTAGCATAATTGTGCCTTTTAGATTGCTCTTTGGACAGAAGAGTGAGAATATTTAGTCAAACAGATAATTAGAGACAATATGTGAAAAATTCTTGTGAAAATTCTAACCAGAAGATTCTAAAGGGTCGATTTATATACCATGCAAATCTGAAGTTCAGACTTGAACATTAAAGATTTGTCTATCACCTTTTGTTTTTGAGATGATAAAGAGAGTTAAAATCAAATTCTGAAGTCAGTGATGGGATTTTTTTCACTTACTTTAGGTCTTTGTTGTGTCCTTGTGGTGTCCTACATATGTACTTCCTAGCTAAGTGTGCTTTACTGCCAGTGCTGAGAAACATGTATTTCTAGCCTGATCACCAGATTCACCTGATCTGACTTTTGTTTTAATGTGAGAAGAACTGCAGCCTAAAAGCTCACATATAGCTCCCATCTACATGATGGACACCTAGATTTGGTCAAAAGAATTCCATTCTATGTGAGTGCAGCTCCTCCTGCTTTCAGTTTGTGAAGTGACCTTCATGGTTTTGAATATGAACTGGATCATGATAAAACAGGGGAAAAAGAAAAAAAAAATCTATTAACTTCAGAAGTTCACAGTTTTGAAGCCACATCTTCACCCTAAGGACACATTCCTCATAACACTCATCAGTATTCCTCCCGCAGTCACTGGAATTGTGCCGAAGACATGCTGGAAGAAAACAAGAGAAGTAATGTAGTATGGTTTCAGTCCTCAGGGCTCACTCTAGAAAGCACAAAAGACATCATAAAAGATTGTAGTACTCCAAGTTCAAAATTCCTCCTGAACTCTGTTCAATTCAAAAGGTGCTTGTTACCGCAATGATAAGTTATGGGACTCTGTGGTTGCTGTGCCAAGACTATATTACTCCATTATGCCTTGTACCACTTTGGGTGCCTGTTTGAATCTTCATAGTGACATTGATCAGAAGGAGGTAGTGAGGCAACATGTGCCATTCTGGAAAGCTAAAGGGAATATTTCAAGGTTGCCTAGTTTTTTGATCTGGTTGCCTTTTTGTTTTTATTACCCACATGGAGTATATATATAGCACAAAGATTAAACAAAAAGAAAAACCATGTACCACCTATTGCTAGTTAGGAAACTGTACTACAGCAGTTTTTATGACTAAATGATTTTGATTAGAAATATCCCCCTTATTTTTAGATTGCATGATCAAAATAATCTTGGGCAGAAGGAAATTTCAGCTCATTTAATAATGACCAAACCCAAAAAAAAGAGAAAAGAAAGCCATGGGATTTTTCCAAATTTAATCATTTAGAGTAGTCTTGTTGTTCTCTCTTGTTCAAAATGCTCAGGACTATTACAATACATCTTTGAAATTGCACGGCAGTTTGTGTGGCAGTTTGATGAATCTTAGAACTGCAGCAAGTGCTGAAAGTGGCAATTTTCCGCTGTATTATCATAGGGCCACACCTTTGCTGTGCGTGAAATATAGCTCTAGTGCTCCATCCTGTTGAGGCAGGGCTGCGTTCACATCCCCATGGGCGACTCAGGTTGTGGTTTCCCAATGGCTTTGAGGTGATCTAAGCCAGACCTCTTGGTTCTCTTAACCCTTCCTCTGCCTACAGGTTCCACCACCATCATTGCTTTTTCTGGCATTAACATTTGCACAAGCAGAACTTACTAGAATAAAAAATGTTAGTATTTGGGTGGCTGGTTTTTGAATCAATTCCCCAGTCTAGCTCACAAGGCAGCCATATGATCTGAAGTATTGGCACAAGGGAAGAAGTGGGAACAGATAGCTGAGGTGGGAAGGATGGAGGGATCATCTTTACTATCATTTCATACTTAAATTAAAGTGTTCATGAAAGCACAGCCTAATTTAATTCATATTTGCAAGGTCCTCAGTCCTTCCAAAATAGGTGAACTGTCACACACTCTGACTTCTACTTCCCACCCCTCCATCTGGGAGCAACCTCGAGACACTGTCTTCACTGCAGCGCAAGAACCCTCCAAAGCATATTTGCCTGTCAGCTGGATAGTTGCCTTCAATCAGAAGTGTGAGGAGATTTGTGCTCTAGGTCACAGGTAGGTTTTATAGCGAGATTGGGTTGGGTAACAGATCTATTTGTATCCTGTGCCTCCCCTTCCATGATATACTCTTTGGGCAAGGGAGATAACAGTGGGGTTAGCCATGCATATTTTATGACCTCGCTCTAGGAGGTATATACAGAATTAAAGTAAAAACAAAGCAGTTATTATGAGTAAACTTAAGGTCTGCAGGCTTCAGTTACTTAAAAAAAAAAAAAGATGAGAAACAATAAAGGAATATCAAAAGTAAAAAAGAAATCAAGTGGAGAAAACTGTATACGTAATTTTAATATGCCAACATAGTAAAAATGAAGTAATGGAACATGGAAAGGAAATTGCCTTTCTACCTCAAATGAAAACATATTATTTCTAAATCCAAGGAAAAACTGTGTCTTAATGTAATTTATTTCAGTGCTAAGTTCTCTAAATTACTACAAGAGGAGCTTTTGTGTGTAATTGACTATTAGAAAAGTTAAAAACCTCTCTTCTAGCAAATGTTTTAGTGAGAGGAAGAAACAGCTGATGCCTTTGTCAAATTTAAGTCTGAAAATGGTAGCTGGCTTAATTATGATTGTTTCCACAGAGAAAGATTTTTTTTTGTCAGGCAGGTCCTGTTTTCCTCCCTCTGCCACTGGCTATGTGCTCCCTTTCTCTCTACCTGCAAGATGATTCCACTGCTCTTTTACTGTGGGCCCATGCAATTCGTTTACCCAAATGCCAAATTGAATATATTCAGCCACTCTATCAGTAAAATCATGTATGGGAAGGTGAGTTCAGAAAATAATTTTTGTTTATCATGTATGGGAAGGTGAGTTCAGAAAAGATTTTTTTATTTTAAATCACATAAAACTGATTAGCAGTTCGATTTAGAAGACAAAATTCACAATAACACCTAAAATACATTTTGGATCCTACACGTAATGTACTTTTTCCCCCTTTGCCACTTCTAGATGACCCCTCTTGGTAGAAGGGGCAGTCTGACTTGTTTAACTGATCCTGCAGTGTCACTTATTCTGTATTTTACTAAATATTCCAGTGCTGACAGCCATCCTTTCTGAAATATTGCTGAAGTGTGCATAAAGATGAGAAAAAGACATTTTCAGCAATGGATTTTGACATGTAGAGGTCTAAATCTTATCTTGAAACACACACATGAAAATATAAGAAGGAATTCAGGTGACTAAACATGGCAACTGCCTGGTGTCTGGTGTCATTTTGAATGCCTTAGGCTCTATCTCTCTACATGAGGAGGCAGTGGAAACCAAACGGAGTGCTCTGTTAAGAGTAGTAATGCTTGGACTGCAATGCAGGACCTGACGTTCACGTCACAGACGTGCAGACGTTCTTTTGGTTTTCAGTTTGAACTAATTCTGGTCTGGTCCTGTAGAATGAATGCCCTTTCAGTGGAGTCCCGGAGTGCATCTGCTGTTTTGGTTTCATCCCCAAATATTCCCATTCACATGCTCTGGTTTTGCTGTGTGGTGAAAAGCAAAGCATACTGACAGGGACCACTATGAAATTTGCTTCAGATCCAAACTATAGCACTGATATAGATATCCCCAGGGGATCTGAGACATTTAGGCAGGCAGATATGTCAAAGACCCATGCCTTTCTAGAGTAGCAGCTGGAGGGCAGGCAAGACCCCCTATCATGATTAAATAGCAGTAGATACCTTTCACTCCCTAAAAGCAAAGACAACTAGATGAATATATCTGATAGCAAAATTAAAGGAAATCTGAAGCCTTTGAGTATACTGCCCAAACCAAACAATCCTCTTAATCTTACTGTCTATGAAAGCAGAACTCTGACAGTACATGAGATATATATACATATTTACATAGAATCCTTCTCTTTTATCTTCTCTGTTTGTATAGGCCTATGAACCTCTGAGAATTATCTGTATTTATCTGCCCATGTCCTCCCATTTGGTTTTGTATCTCTTCAGTTCTATCTTTTCTTTATTTCTAGAAGTCCTCATGGCAACTTTCCAATTGTATTTATCCACTCCAACTAATTGAGTCACATAAATGCAAGTAATTTAAAGCATTATTGTGAGAGATTTCTGTTTGCCTCTTTAATTAAGCAGTTGTTCACAGGTGCATACAGTTACAACAAAATTAATTGATAGCTTTATATTGCAGTTCTTGAGTCTGCTGCTATTCAGTGTTTGCAAACAGTGCTATTAGATACAGTGTATCTTCTTCATGGGGAACATTTCTCATTTTCCTTTAAAAAAGGTTAGGGCAGATTGACCTATATATTGGAAAATCTGTTTAAGCAGTAAAGTTAATTTTGCTAAGAAGAAAACAGAGCAAATGTTTATTTATGGAATAGTTTATTACCAATGGGAAGAAATGCAACCCTGCTTTATTTTTCTGTATCCATAGCAAGTATTTTTAATGTCAAAAATCGTTGCTAGTGGAAGCTAATAGCTTCTTGTGGAAATTGTGGGCACTTCATTTATTGCTGTCAGGGGCTGCATAAACTTAACCGTACAAGATTGCTTTGGGATTATTAATAAAATATCTTATAAATGACAATTGTTGTTGTTTTTAAACTAAAGCATTTAAAAAGCATGCGCAAATACACTGTAGCAACAATTTAGGACAACTTCAAAAGTGTAAGATTTTGGCCAGTTAACTGGAGACTACTGGTAGCCAAAATACAAAATGATAGATGTAATCCAGAGGGCAATTCAACCCATCTAGATTATGCTGATCTGAGCCCATCAGGATTATTATCCAAATTGCCACCTGGAAGTGCCTGTTTCTTTCTATTTACATACATGTTAGGTATCCATGGTTAACTGAAATGAATTTAGGCTGTGGGCATGTTTTTATGACATATCCCTTTTCCTGAAATATCTTTATTTTCTCCTCTCTTCATTTAGGACCAAAGGAAGTTTTTAAATTGCTAGGCAAGTACCCTTGTGTAATAAGAATAAATAAATTAATTGTTTTTCCCAGTTGTTTGAACTCTTAATGGAGCATTCTTTTTTTTTTCTCCCTTTCAACATCTAATAAGTTAGAGAAAGTAATAAATTAGTAATAAATTAATAAATAATAATTCATCATTTTTCTGAGACAGGAGTAATAAAAAGGCATATGTTTTCTACTACACTTTTACAGCCCCAAGCTTCTGCCATATGCTCTTCTTAAAGACTGCATTAGACTGTAGGAAATTTATAGCGATAAAATAAGCACCACCCTAAAATTATGTAGTATATGAATTATTTTCTATAGAGCAAACTCTATCTTGTAGAGTGCAATGCAAACTTATGCTACCTAGAAGCAGGGAAGAAAGGTCACGCTTGAATGAAAACAAATTGTGCTCTGTTACTGAAAAAAAAAAGATTTAGGGATTAAACAGGATAATCAACCAATCCTTGCCTTTCAGTGTGATGTTTTATCGGAGAGCTAATCTGGAGGGCTCTTGTACAACTGTCCATAGCCTTGTTGGAGCAGCTGAAGTGATGGTTGTACCTGGACCAGAAGACAATAACTCACTGCCCAAATGAGCTTATTTTGCTCTACCCTGCAATAAAATAGGATGGTTGGCATGACAAGGAACCATGTTTCAGGGAGAGGGGGCAGTGGCTTCCAGCTGAAGGATAGAGGGTGCTTATGTGCACCCATACAAGTATCCACGCTATCCTTCCATGTTTCAGCTGGAGGATTCAGGGAAGGAAGTGCCAGTCTTCTCCCTGCATTAGAAGGAGCGTATTTTGGGCATACTGTGTCCAGTTTTGCTGCTGCGCTTTAAAGCAGAATTAATGATGTGGGAGAAGATCTGAAGGGAGCTACAAAAATGATAAGTTAAACAGTGGTAAACTTAAAGACCGCAAGCTGTTTTATTTCTCTAGAAGATTAATACTAAGCATGATCATAATGAGCAAGTACTTCATACGCTGAGAAGACATTAGCACATACAGAGGGTTTTTATAGCAAGAAAAGGAAAAGAAAAAAAGATCCAAGTAGACAAATTCTTTTTTTTTTTTTTAAATATACCTTTTCAAGATTACTGGGAGAACTTACTATGTTTTTTGCCCTTTAATTCTCTCTGTTAGTTTTGGTTACCTTTCTAAAATCTGTTTTCCAGCTTGCCCAGGAATTACAAAAGTACTCCTTGGTTGTTGGAAAGTTTGTGTTTGCAGCATCTGGGTACAGCTACAACAGCCCGGGCCTAAATGGTAAGGCTGACTCAACACAAATCAGAAGACAGCAAGATATTTTTTTCCTTGCAGACTAGTTATATCTAGTTATATCCAGATATATTTGAACCAGTGCTCAAGTTCTTATGGAGGAAGAAGGACCTATGCAGAAGTACGAATGTGCGTTAAATTCTGTCTATTGTGGTCTTCCATATGAAGAATCACATCCAGCAGTTACTGCTGTTGGTTTTGTCTGTCTTGAACTTTCACACAGCATTCTTCATGGCAATATCTATGAACTTCTAGCAGAGATGGGCAATAAAATTGAGGATGTCATCTTTACTTAAAAAAAAAAAGTCCATTCTGATTTTTTACCATGATAATCCACTGGTGGAATGGAAAATGATGACTATTTTCTTTTCTGTTTTTAAATTTGGATTTGTTGTCTTGGTGGGCAAAGCTAATTTTCTGACAGCAAAATCCATAGTTTTCTTCAGAATCTTTACAAAGACTGCCTAAATCCAGCACAAAGTGCAAAGATTTTTAAATCAGCACACGCCAAATGATCATCCTGAGCTGATTTATAAAGCTACTTGTTTTTGTTGGTGAGGGGGAAACTGTAGTTCTGGAAAGAAACACTGAAAAATTACTCACAGAGTTCTATATTTATTTTATCTCTGTGAATTTGTATCAGTTTTACTGCAATTAGGCACAAAAATATCTTTCTTCTTAAACAGCAAGTGGTGAAAATCTTGTACCAGGTTCAGAAAGTCGCTGCCAACAGTAAAGTTTTCTCAGGCCAAATTACTACAATTGAGTAGACACCTTGTCTCCAGCGGGGTTCTGAAGGTGCAAATAAGGGTAGCACTTGGCATTCCAGTGGGAAATTTGAAGATAGAATAGCTTGGTTGATGACATACA
Source organism: Tinamus guttatus (assembly GCF_000705375.1). The sequence goes on along the minus strand of NW_010585073.1, from coordinate 389,256 downwards.
AGCTTGACTGCAATCCAGCTTACTCCCCCAGAGCTCTTGAGTCTGTTAGGTAAAAGAGAGTTATGAATCAAAGGCAAAACACACAATTGTTTCTGAAACAGATGGATATGACTCACAGGGAACCTTGCTGGCTTGAGAAAGAAGCTGCCTTTCTCTTGAGTCACCTTAAACATGTGTTGGACATGGTCTAGCATCTAGCAAAATAAAAATTTAAATATTTACAGCCAGGTACAACAAAACATTTGAAAATGTCTGGTGTCAGGTAGACACAGTTTGGATATTCCTTGCAGGCTAGTGATTACTTCCTAGCCTGCTCAGGGCACCTGTGATGCTTTTGGATCAGGATTCACAGGGCTACCTGGCCCAGGATTTAGTGGGCTGAGTATGCCAGCTGAATCCCAGTTTAGGTGCCCATACCTTTGGGTGTGTAAATCAGCCTCATGACAAAGTCCATCCTTGCCCTGGGGTCCTTCGAGGCCTGTCTTTGGGACCCTGTCTCAACTTCTCAAGAGTTTAGAAACCATGTGCCACAACTGATCTTATTCCTTGTTCTGAGAGAGAAAAAAATTGCACTATCTCATTGGCTGTGAAGTGGGGAAATGTATCATAGTTGTTGGAGCTTAATGGCAACAACTGTAGGCACAGAGTAAATAACTGGAATTTGTTTTCGTATGGAGCTGGGATGGGAAGCCAAACAAATTGCTGTCCTGGTTAAACCTCAGTGTTAGAGTCAGTCTTGGCCATGCAAAATGGGCTCATCATCCACAGAATGTGATATGGCAAGAAAGAAATTATGGTCAGCTTCCCTAGGGAGGTACAGAATCAAGTGCAGGGGTGAAAAGATTTATTTTTAATCAAGTGGATAATCCTCTTCACTGTGCAATGGGAATTACCTCAGGTATAAACATTAACCATTAACTATTAAATATGAGGGGATATTAGATTAATTATTGTGTAGATGTGAAATAAAATGCTTCAGCTTCTGAAGTATGTGAAAGGACAACGAGTAGAGAGTCTAAACTGGGTATTTAGCTCAATACAGAGAAAGACACTTTGATTTAGTGATTACATGATTTAGTGATGATAGTTACAAACTCAACTTTTAAAACTTTTTATTTTGTAATTTTTATGATACTTTGAGCTGACATTTTGGTAATTTTAATAGTTTTTAGAAAAACTTACTATTCTATTGACAAAATAGTATCATCAACATCTTTGAAACTAAATATAGAAATCCTGTGAATTTTTTGGGTTGTCTTCAATGAAGATTTAACATCTAGTCATTTCAATAGATTTAAAATATAAGCACTTCAAAAGGGCAAACACCTTTGAAAAAGTACTTATATTAATATTGCAACTGTTCCACAGTACATATTGCAGTGATGCTTCCATGTATCAAGGTAAAGATAAGATTATGAATAATACTTTGGTGAACTTACAGTATTCTGACACAAAATCCTACTTTCACAGCGTAGATATATCAACTGGTTTCCACAGGAATCCTGCAAAAAAGGAGATCAAGACAATGTATTTTTAACACATTTTAGAAGTACATAAATATTATTTTGTGTCTATAGATAGTTTCATATTGAGGTTAATAATGTTGAAATATCTACATCTGCTTTTCTTCTCACTGTGATGTTTATCACCTAATAAAAATGCTAAAGTTACCAAGGAAAGATGCTTAATTTGTTCTTGCCGCTCAGTTGCATGTTGCATCCTATTTTGTAGTAAATGGCACAATGTCCCATGTGGGCTGCCTTACTGTCAGATACATTATTTATACATAACATTACTGGTTAATCAATGAGCAAAAAAGCAGGAGCCTTCCCCCCAACCCTCCCCCTTTCTGCAATATCTTTAAAGATACAGTGGAGAAGAAGAGTTTTTTAATCTATTATACAGTTATTCACTTTCAAAAATAGATTTAGGAATTTCCTGGCACAGTTTGCATCATACATCTGACTAAATTGAATGTGATTGTTAAACAAATGCAGTAATGATCTGTACACTGCAGAGGAGTAATTTAGTTAACTAAGCTATCCTTACATTCCAGTTAAAAGTGAGCAAGATATATTTCAGCAAATACTTCTAACAGAAAACTCATTTTGCTCTTCAGTCTGACTTATGAAAACTGAATAGCTCATCATGATTTTTCATATATGCTGAGAATAGTGCCAGAATTTAAAAAGTCTTTTGATTTACAAGCAATTTTAGAAATTCATCCTGCACCACATGGAAAATTAAATTTGCTAGTGGGGGAGGAGCTGATGTATTAAAATATGTGTATGTAAGCAAGAGAAATGTAGCTGAGCTATGTGGCAGAATTACAAGGAATTTTTGTTTGTACTACAGCCTATTCTGTTGTATTTTGTTCATAGACATTTTAGATCAATACAAAATAGTCAGCTCTGTTCCAGTGATTGAATATGAATACATTATGTGAATACAAAAATAGTGATAATCTATGTTGATACAATAGTTCATTTTGCATTAGTGTCCTAGATGGGACAATGTTAAGAAGCAATTTAAATGAAATTCATTTAAATGTCAGCTCTCATGCTTGCGATTTTTCTATAATTGGTTATTTAATTAAAATAATTCTCATAGTCATTAATTTAGACTAAAACTTGCTGTGCACTGACATGTTTTAATTACATGGTATTAACAAAATTGATATGCTTTAAAAAAGCATGGTTAAATTTTAAACAAGAATAAATTAGAAATCTCATAGATCATCCTACTTAGAGTATTTATGAGAAAAAAACAGTCATTTAAAATGTTTATTATAAACATAGTCCCAACATCATTGTACATGCATCATATTTGGTTCTTGTTTCAGAGTGAGGAGACTTTTATGTTAACACAGCACCTCCATCTTCGAATTCCTTTAACCAACACACAATAAATAAGGTAATGAACCAAATTAAATATTAATAGAAATCCACATAAACCACAGAAGACAGGCATAGAACTGACGTTTGAATTATACTATACCTTTGATATCATTAGGACAACATATTAATGAAGTTTTAAAGGGTTGAATCTTTATCTACTGTTCAAGAAGACAAAAAGGATTATATGTGCCTACTTGTAAGATGTAGATAAGGAATAATAATAATAATAATAATAATAATAATAATAATAATAATAATAATAAAATCAGGATAAACAGGAACGAGATAAAAGAACTAAAGTCTTAGGCACTGATCCTGTACAGCAATCTACTAGCAAGGATCCATGCACCCTTATGAAGTACCCTGAAGTCAGTGGAACTACTTCCATAAATAAAGTCACTCATTTGTTTTCAGGACTGGGCTTATAGTCAAGAATGTGAGAATTGGAATTTTATTTCATTGTCTATTAATTAGACGAGCTCTATATTACTTTGACCTTTTTAATATTCTATAATTTAATTGGATGATCAGTCTACCTCAGCCTGTGATTGCCAATCATACTGCATAATATACTTCTACTCTTTTTTACTCCAATGTGTGCAGGATCAGACCCCTACTAGCATGAAATAATGATTTTATTGTGAATGGCAGGAGCCAACAAGGAAATATATAGACATCTGGTACTTTATTAATTCCATAGGAAGATAACTTCATAACTGTTTTTACTGATGCTGATGTTAGGAAGGAAGGATGTATACCTCTCCCAGGCTCTACCCCTTTGATGCTCAAATCCAGCATTGCCCAGTCCTGAGTTTAAACTGCTACTCAGTACTGAGGATTCATCAGTTCTCACATTACTGGTAAAACTGACCTACAAGAAACTGCAGATGAAAAATGCTTCAGGGAGGTAGCTCTAGCATGTAGACTGGGCTTACAGTTTAGAGACTGAATTCATCTAAGTGTAAATGTAATCTGAGCTAATAATTGTAGGTTCTTTACAGTCAGTAGAGAGCCACGGACCAGAACTCATCTCATTGCAATGGAAGCACTGTATTTATTTAGATGAATTGTGCCTGAAAAGCAGCTATTGCTCCTAACATACTTAAAAAAAAAGCTAGAACTAAGTCAGATAGTTGAGGTTCAGATAGCTGAATTCTGCCATTTCTATCCATTTAGATTGATTTCTGTCCTTTATCTCTATTGTCCTTTTCTTCGACTCTGACTCATGCCTTATTTTTGTATTTTATATTTTTTACATAAGTAGTTAGCAACAGTAGCTATCTTAAAATGCATATCCTCCTTAAACCTCTCTGATGCAGGAAATGCCTGTGAATTCTATAAGATATCAGAAAAACTAAATAGATAGAAAAGGGAGTCTGTTGTGGAGCCTAGAACAAAGCCTAGTTCCAGTTAACCTCCATTTAAGCTCCCAGTCCTTTCTGAGTAATCCTTATTTCATTTTTTCTCTACAGTTTGACTTCCTTTCTGCTTTCTTGTTGTATTGACATCACTTTCCATGCAGGAGGAGCAACAGCAGTTGCATGGTGTGAGCTGAGAGGGTTTTGAGTTCTCATTCGGAGTATCCTGATCTACAGCCACCACTCTTCTCTGTGAGGTTCTCCATAGGATGTCTCTCCATCACAAAATTAAGGTGTGATTGTAGTTTGTGTCAGCTAAAAGTGCTTAGTGCGATTAACATCATTAGAAAAGATGGAAAACTAATTTACAGTGTGACAGGAATCTAAATGTTGGTGTATATCAAGATGATCTTTAGTAAGTTGTGTTCTAGCTTCCAACATGGAAATGCTACCTTGCCTTCATTGCTGTTGTTCTCCGCAGGAAGCAGGTTAGCTAGAGTGGTTATGCAACTACCTCTTACAACAGGTTTTCATTTTGCACTATCAACACACCTTACAAACTGTAAGTAATCTATACTTATATTGGAGAAAATTCGAAAGGAGAGACCTTTAACTAGAATAGGTTCAGTAAAATATTATCCTTCCTCTCTAGTAATGAAGTTCATGGGTTATAGGATCTAAATGTATATTTATTAACTCATTTCCAAATTAAATGAAGCTTGCGGCAGAAGATTTTACTGATGCTGGATGTAGACCTCATTTACCTCCACACTTCCTTCCAGGACTGTTGCAATATAAGAGGAATCTTGGAGTGTGTGTAAATGTAATTTATTGATAGCCTCCCTGGAAAGTTTCCATCAGAGAAATCTGCAAGACTGACAATAGTACACTTTCAGTTTAACATCTATATGCAACTTTAGCAGTACAGCTGTGCAATTCAAGCTTAGTCAGTACTCCTCTGTCAGTCCTTGTACTATGTTACTGCTTGCTACATTTTTTTTTCAGTTGAGAATACTGAGAAGTCACCTTGAAGAGTACAGAATAGTTACTTGCTATAGGAACTATAGTTCTTTAGATAAAGTATCTACCCTGGGCCCCTCAAGGACTTGCCTTTTCCTTGTCATTCTATTCTCATTAGATTTTTGGACTGATCAGAAGGAATCACATCAGGCAGTATCCCCAGTCCAGTGAGGGATATTTTTCCAAAGCTTCTTGAAGCTTACTGTTACTAGTAATTGGTCTTTAGCTTGCAAACTAAATGTGCAAGGTGAAGCTCTAACAGTCTGGCTGGAAGTTGAAAAGAAAAATAAAAACAAAGAAAAAAAAAGGAAAAGAAAAGGAAGGAAGGACGCAATGTCTTGTAGCATAGTGGGATAGAATATTAAAACTTGAAATTTTATTCCTGAGGTAGCAAATACCCTGCCTTGACAGTGCTCTCCCCACTACTCTCAAAACCCCTGAACTTTGCAGCTTCACAGTTATGAACCAGTTATGTGGACTTACTATTTTTTTTACAAATTATGACACAAAAATATGATTTGCTTAAATTTATCACCAAAATAAATAAATAATGAGGCATACCGCTGAATAACCATACTGAATACCACTGAAAAGTTTCAAGGAATAAATGTGCTTAAGTTACCACCATTTGTTTTCTTTTTTTTTTTCTTTTTTTTTTTTTTTTTACGGAAGACAATGGACAGGATTGCACTCTAAACTGTAGGCATCTAAATAGAAGGTAGGTCTCTAAGACTGCATAACGGTCTATGGAAACATAGCCATTGCAGTTGTTAAGCAAAGCTAAAGTGCTCTCCAGCCCTCCTTAAAGTGAATCCCTACATTTTGGCATCTGAACAGCTCTCTAAACTCTACCCCTTCTATTGAATCTTCAGTGGTTGCAGTTAGAGTCCAGAAACTAAGGCTGTGATTCTGTTGCCTTAACATAGGTGTCTAATGTCATTCAAAATGTCCTAAGGTATCAGCCTTGTCATTGTGATAGACATGAATTGCTTATGGATCTTATGTGGTAATTACCAGGCTCATATGACTATCTCACCTATCCTAGGGAATCTCAGATGATCCTATATGCCTATGTTTAGGTTACTGAGTGGAGACTCATCCGTATAAACCCAAATTCAGCTGTCTGTAGCCGGAACTGGATCCTATCACAGAAATATATTTTTTTATTTTATTTAAGGCTAGATGAAGACTATGACACAGCATGTAAAAGGAATTTAGTAAGCTTATAACAGCAAGTTATAATTAACCCCCCAAAACTCCTGTAACTAGCTTAAGAGTAGAAAAACTTTTCTTTTTAAAATTATTATTATTTTTTCTTTCTCTTTATATCTAACCATAACATCTCTATCAATATTCCAGTACTGAATAAGACCCATCATTTTCCAGACTTTAACCTATGAAGATGCTAAACACACTGGTGTATTTTAGGATATGCATAAATGTAAAGATAAGATATGTGATATCACACGTCCTATAATTCCAATGCAATTTGTTGATGAGTTGCCAACAAATCTGTTCCAATTTCAGGATCAGAATTGATGTTTTCTCTTGGAAGCTGGTCACCATTATACAAATGTGTTATCCCCACTTGAAGCTTCATGCTGAAAAGAATTCAGAAATAGCCCTGGGAACATTTAGTATTTCCTTGAAAAAGCTGTGGATTGTCATTAACTGACAAACAGTCCGCTGCCAAGTTCTTGCAAGAATTGTATTTGTTGTCTGATGCCAAACAGCCTCTTTAAATGCTAATGAACAAAGTATGGCATGCATTCTGTTCTTGATGGATTATGCCTATACCTTCTGTGGTCAACAGAAGGGGAATTCCCGGCCCATATGATTTCCATTCTGGCACGCTCCTCTCTTCTCTGCTTACAAGGCAGTAAGCACTCAAATAGATTAGTCAATCTTATTTTTAAATTAAGTATAGCCTCCGCACCCTAACTCACATGCATAAAATCTGAAGGAACGATGCCAGGCTGCCTACGCACTGTATGTGTTTTGTTTTCTTTAGAGGATTAAGCTCCTGACTTTAATATCAGTGATGCTCGCTGTATACTGATATCTCTTTTAAATTCAAACATGAATGTTTCATAAACAGCTGATTTACATGTTTGTCTTTACCTCTTTGGAGACAGATTTAAGGAGTTACATTTTTAAATTGTCTGCTTTAGTGGTTTTCATAATTTCCTGCTAGTGAAAGAACTAGCTTGGTACAGAAATACATTAAAGAAGGCTATCTTACTACCATGTACATGTAGTTTTATAGCCACTAAGGGGTCCAGATTTGTATATATCGGCACCTGAGATAACACCTTCACACCCGGCTTTCTAAGAAGCACAAATTATGTTGCAAGTAGCAAGCTCAGGAGTTACACACTCACAAAACTTTTGTCTTATGTGATATTTTCATTATCATCAATTAACTGCTGCTAGTTGAAAAATCCTATTTGTTTAGTATCTGCTGAAAAAGAAGGAAAAGTTATCTGATAACAGCAAGCTACAGGGACATAGAATCTGTCTTTAGTTAAGCTGAACAGCTGTGAGATATAAAAAGTGCCATCAATAAATATAAAGATGTATGAAAGATAGAAAAATCTGCGATAATATTTTATCGCATTACAGGGAGGGATTTTCTAGTTTTAGGTAGTCTGCATTTCAGTTCTCTGAACATTAGCATTGAACCTGGGCCTGTGACTGAGTCCCATATCCCCAGAGAGTCACCTGAATTGCTCAACATGCATCCCTCTTTCTGGTCTTAATGGAAGATTACTGACACCTTTACTAACAAAAGGGAAATACAAATCTCATTAGCTGACTCAGTGATGTTAAATATCCAAGAAAATGATAGTTTGGAAAAACATTGTCCTCTCCCCACCTATGCAAGTTGCAGGATGGTTGTTTATGTTGGCCCAACTTTAGGAATGGTGTTTCTGAATGAAGTAAGCATATTTCCAAGTGTAAGCCATTTCTAAGTGCAAGAGGTTTTGTCAAAACTTGTCCTTTACGGAGGAGAAAAGAAATCTTTAGCTTCTTCTGAGAGGATAAAATTCCCGGCAGGGCGAAGAGGGGTAAGAAAAATATCCTGTGCATTTAATTTGCTGGAAGTGAAGGACATGCTCATCTAAACATCCTGGATAAATCAAGATATCTTGTCATCTTCCATTCAACAATAGAAAATGAAAAGGATAACCATGCTTATAGGTCCTAATATCACAAGAAAACAAGTTTATTTAATAGCTTTCTCTCATCTGAACTGAGCAATTTCTTCTAGCCTTCTAGCTATTTATAATAAGACCTTTATCAGCTCAAACTAATTAATAAATGAGATCAATTTCAAGAATTTTTTTCTTGTTCAAAACCACTTAATCATTCATTTTAGTAACATTTTAAAGGCCATGTCTAAAATAGATTTGCACCCATGTCCCTAAAGTGAATTTTTTACTCTTTGGCAGTATGCAATAGGTATAGTATAATGACCTTTTCTCTGTTTGGAACAGGGATTAGAATAATATATTTGACCCTTTTTACTCACCTGGGAGTGATGCTAGTCTCCATGTTCAATAAAGTAAAATATGTCTCAAGTGTCCCAAGGTTAAGGCCATGACTTTAAACTATTTAACACAAGCTATCAGGCTGATTCACCTCTCTCAGACTTGACAGAGGGGCTGTTTCTACTTCTTTTTTCTTTTTTTTTATTACACTGGATTATATATACTTCATCACAACAATTTCTTACCCACAATACAATTAAGGGAAATATTTTGCATTACAAACAAAGCAAGTTAACCTGGTCACATTGTGCATTATAACAAAATTTATGGCTGCATAAATGGCAGTGTAAACTTACAGAAAGACTAGTAATTATAGTGCCATTGATGGTCTTTGTTGCTTTAATTCTGAAGCAGCCAGAATGATTAAACTGAATCTTAATCGACTTCTCCATTAAAAATGCTGGCAGAGAAGCTCCTTTAACCTTTCTCATTGATTGAACACAACAATCACCATTCAATTATAATGCAAAAGGACATTTGTTATAATGTACAAAAGATGCATGAGCCATTTCCTTTTACTCAAGACAATCAATGAGATGACTCCTACCTCAAAGAAGGTGAGGTGAAGCTAGTGTACCTGGAAGAGCATTAAAGTCAAAGCTGAACTCAGGTGATGGCAAATGCTACAGTTTTCAGGGAATGGAAGATTATTTCACTGTGACATAAAGCAAGCAATTCCTCACTTTATGAAGAACAAACATGCTCTTTAAAAATGTATAAGAACAGAGAATTAGAAGTAAATACCACTGAATTTAACAGTAGTTTTCTATTTTTTAAAACTAAATATAAGATCAAGTTTCAAAGCCCGCCATATAAAGAAAAGGACTAAGTACTTAGCAATTATAATTAAAAGATAGAGATGTATTTTTAGATTTTTTGTTTGTCTGTTTTTTTTTTTTCATATCTTTATTTTAAACTTCTGAGGAAGATTTTTTGTCTTAACTTGCCACAATTCAGAAGGAACCTGGAATGGTACATGCCATATCCTGAGTATGTGGAAAGCAACCATTAACAAATGCATCAGCACTTCAGAACTTTTTTTTAAGTTGAGGTGTCTACCAGAAACGGTGAAAACTCAGTATAAAATGTAGGAAATGCTTCAGAATCACAAAAAGCATCGGTTTACACAAGTGCAATTGCTTTAATTATATTTTTATTTCCCTGGGTAAACTGCAAGAAAAGGAGCACAAGGCACTTGATGCATCACATAACTCTGGAGAGTCTGATGAAGGTCCAACTTCACTTGCTTTCTAGGGAGATCTATTTTTAAAGCCAGCGTATCCTATTCTGAAATAACACTGACTCTGGTCCAAAAGAACTACAGGATTATTCTGTACGGAGTTGGTGTGGGAGCTCCCCTGCCACTCCTGCTCTCCACTGCTAGAACTGAAGGTCAAGGGAATCTTGGCAGGAGGAAGGAGGAGCAGCTCGGTTGCTGGTTTGTGCCTCTCACAGTCATGATGCTTGTGGCCACCTTCTTCTGTTGTGCTGCTCTGTCTCTCCTAAAAAAAACTGAGATAGATACAGTTCAACTTCAGCTTTCTGAAAGAAGTTAGTGCTGCCATCAGATTTTAAAAGTGTCATAATACAGTACTCATTTTCTGAATCCTTGCATCCATTTCCCTGTAGAAAGCACCATCTGCTGCTGCTATCTGCCTGGGTAGTAATTTCCACTCCTAGCTAGTCTCTTTCTAATATTACTTCAACTTTTTCTTCCATATAAAATGCATCATTTTTATGCTGTCCATTCAATTATAATATTCCCCAGAATCAAGAATAACCAAAAGGGTAGGTAAGATGAGAAAATTATCTGATACAAACTAAAATCCCGAGGCGCCACTTGAAAGATTCTGTCAGTCACTTTTCTAATCGAAAATCACTAAGTAAATCAAAATAACAATAGGAATCAAAGGCAAAAAAAAAATAGTTTGTAGTATTTATCAACTACTGTATTTCTAAGGTAATCTTGTCTTTATGTATCTTTTTTTTTTTCAAACTGTAAACCTTACAAGGCAGAGCCTATCTCCTACTACATTTTGTAAGTAGATAAACAGCTTCCTGACACCATTGTAATTAATTATTAATAACAACCAGGACACCAGTATTTTTCTACTTTAATTTAACAGTTTGCAAATTCTTCTTATGAGGAATGCAGCCTTCAACATTTTCTGTGATGTCATGATGACAATAGTTGTCTAAAAATCTATGTAAAATATCAGTGTGGTCTGGATAACTCACAAAGTAGTAATCTTTAATTTTGCAATCTTCTGCAGTTTCACTGAACTGAGAATATAATCTCAGGGACATTCTTTATATTGGTAGGGATCGAGAATAATCAAAAATAGCTTGATTCTGTTTTTCTGAGTCAAAAAAAAAACGTGGTGGAAAGTCTTAAATATTGGTTCCCAGACTAACATATTGATTTACATTGGACTTGTGAGCAAAATGTATCACAGAATCACAGAATGGTTGAGGTTGTAAGGGATCTCTAGGGATCATCTTGTCCAACTCCCTCTCTGCTCAAGCAGGGACACATTGCACAGGGACATCACCCAGGGATGTATGAACATTACAAGAAGCGTAGCCCGTAATTTGTGATTTTTCTGCTAATTCCTCAGGTTCCATTCATTTTCTTTCCCCCTGTTTTCTCTTTTACCTTTCAGAAATCCTCCCTGTTCATTTGCATAGTAGGTAAACTGAAAAGCATGCTCTAGGTGATCCTGCTTGAGCGGGTGGGTTGGACTAGGTGATCTCTAGAGGTCCCTTCCAGCCTCAGTGATTCTGTGATTCTGTGACAAGTGAGATCTGAACTCCATTTCTAGATTGCTGAATATATAATTTCTTTGGAAAATTATGCATAGGTTCAAATATGGCGCATACCAAGGGGAGTTGAGAACTCTGTCTCTTACAGGAGCATTAGTTTATGATCTACCACTTTCAAAAATAGCATCCATAATCTTTTCCCTTATGTGAGCCTTTCTGTTCCTTTTCTCCCAGTTTATAACTCTCTCTTAATTAATTTGACCACAGTCAAGTAAGGGATTGATTTGGCATTTGGCACATTTGGTAATCCATGGCAAGGACACGCAAGGGGCCGTGATGCTTGCAGCAGAGGAAGGCATGAAAACCAGCTGATGAGGAGGCTGGGTTTGGGGGCATGAGCTGGGTTGGGTTTGGAAAAAAACCTACTGGTCTGAGGTCTGAGACCACCTAAAGTCAAGATTTCGCTTTCCCCTGGCACAGGCAACAGGCTGCTTGGCCTGTGTTGAAGGACCGCACTGTTCCAATTGAATTATATCCCTCAGAGAAAACTAACTCTGGGAGAAAAGAAAATATATTATTTTAGGAGTAAGCTGACATATCAGCAAGTAGAAAGAGTAAGAAAATAAATATATCAAGATTTATGTTGGCCAAAGTTTGTTCACATCCCTGCATGAACCCTGTAGAATTTTAGTTTCCTTATTCTGTCCAGGAAGAGCATCTGCTGGGGTGATCAGTCCCACTCAGCTATACTGAGAACTGCATGTATGGCATTATTAATTTTTAAGTGGAGTCAGATGGGCTAGCGAGAACTCGGCAGGTGCGTCTCACACAGACATGATTTCTTGACACTGTGAAGGAAAAAAGAAAAACTAAAATTTGTATTATCTTAATCTGGACATCAAAAGTCATCTAAAAATCATAGCGTGCCAAGTAGCTTGTTAGAAAAATTTATAGGTTGAAGGTTAGTAAGTGCATCCTGTCCCAAAATCTAAGAAAGTAAAACTCTCCTAGTAGATTTGAAATATATTATATGCTTCCTATAGCTTCACTTCCTCCTTATGCTATATAAGTCTTTTTCTGGATGAGCAGATTTATCTTGTTCATAATTAAATAACCATACTGAGGGCAAAGTCATTGAAAAATGCTGCCATGAAATACTAGTCTTAATGAGCGAAATTCAAGTGTTCAAGCAATTCAGTGTGGACATGCACAATTTTGGATGTTAATGTGAATACACTGGGTTCAAAGTATTGTTCTGTAAATCCTCATAGAACAGACTCTTTTAAGATATTGAGGTTCTATATGCTATCTGCACCAAAAAGAATAAACTTCAAGACAGAAGCACTTATGGCATGTTGGCACTTCTGCTTTTATTCCTGGTGGGCTGTAAATATTCATGCAGAAGAGGGACGAAGAGCCAAGCTACTATGAAACTCACATATGGTTCAACTACTGAATATATCTTTTGGAATATTTTATTGTATTATCCATGTCTCTTCTCCTATCCTGATTCTGGGCCCAACACAGTAAAAATAAAATGTAATGTAATATTATCACAATAATAAATTATATTATGTATATATTACAATTATAGCATTATATATATAGATAAGCATTATATTATAATATATAATGTTATAATAGAATGTAATATAATTATTATATATTTAATGTATATATCACATCATTAAAATGCAAATGAGGGCTTCCAGTTTGGCAGGAAGTACTGTACTGTTTCTACTAGTAAACTGTTGAAAATGAAACCTGGTGTGGCATGGATAAGAAATAGGAAGTTGCTAGCTGGGTAAGGGAAATAAAGTCAAGCATGAAAAGCACCTCTGTAGGAAGACTGCACAGATAAGAAAGCTGGAGGAATGGATGGGTATGAGGAGAAACAGTAGAGAAGGTGACGCTGATGAAGGTCATATTTCAAAGGAGGGATCTATTGCCTGGGTAATGAGAGGGAAAACAGTTTGCAGAAGTAGTCAAGATAAAGGTGTTAGCCTTGAGTGGGGCAAGGGTTGCTCCGCAGGGCTGACAACGCAAACCAGTTACAGCTTTGCAACTGTAATCTGGCCAGTGAAAGATCATTACTGTTTATTGACTAGGAGCAGACAAATAAAACACATATTTCCAGAGGTCCTTAGTGGTTGCTTTGAAACACTGGAGTGGTTCTATCATCTTGACTCTTGCAGGCAGAATGTGTTTCATAGCTTGAGATAAAATCGAGTGAAATTTGGGTAAGGTAATGTAGAGTGCAATGAAATAAAATACATTAAATTCATATACCAGGTCCCTTATTATAGCATATGTTTAATCATTATTGAAGAGCTTCAGTAGCTGTGGATTTGAAGCACCTCCGCAGCACTTATTCAAACATACATTTACCTGTAAGTCAAAAGTTATATAATATTAACCAACCTGAGATTTTGTGGTTGACCTAGTAGACTTTTAAATACTGCTACAGCTTCTAAACTCCTTTCACAGAAGTTTCTTTTTCCATAATGAGCCAGTTGTTTTCATTAACTACTAATTATTTTTCATAAGCACAGGGGTATGTGTGTCAAAGTCTGTGACATTATGTGGAAAAAATGTCTTGGTGATAATTGAGAAATATTATACTAGACAAGAATCACATAAGATCAGTTCAAGCTATTTGAAAAATGAAATGCAAACTATGTTGGAGTATCATTCATATCTCATTGCTAGGAAAAAAATCAATTAGACTGTTTATAAATAAATTACCAAGTATCTGATAATACATATTCTAAGAAATGACATCCTAGTTTAATCTGTTCATGCATAATGCCACCAATACAGGCACTGAATTGGTAATGCCCCAAAAGTTAGCTTAAATATTTCATTTGAAACACAAAGTTAACTCCTGTTCATGCTACATTTGGGTTCTTTTCAGAACTGTATTGTCATTAGCATCAAGGAACAGCTACCTTGTGAAAATTTTATGCACCAGAAGATAGATTAGATATCACTCTGGAGTAGTGATACAGGAACACTGTTAATTTATGAGGGATGTAAATATTTGCTTAAATCTGAAAAAAAAAGTATATATTCTAACCTAAACCACAACAAAAAGCTACTGTTACATTACATTACTGGTTAAATGTGTCCTAACATGATATATAGTCCATTAAAAGTCATAGAGAAAGGAAGTTTATGGAACTGGATAAACCTCAGCAATTACATGTAGCTTAAACAGTTGTCAGTGTCAAACTGATAATGTAGAAGCACCGAATGGAAAAGTTGTTCCACTTCTGTCACATCAAACTACACTTTAAAAGTGCAAAAAGAGAGAAGTCTCTAAAATATAAAATTTCCTCTGTAGTTACACTGTCAAATAAGCAACCCAAGCGGTGTCACACATTACACAGTCAGTTTTGCTTATGCTTCCTCTAACTAAATAATATGATATTCCCATAGCCCCTCAAAAGCCTTTAGGTCCTGGTGCTTCCCCTCTGTTGCTAAAGGTCTATAATTTGTGCATGCCCCCATTTCTGATTGTGTGGGCAAAAGCAGAGAGTATAGTTTACATCAAGATAAAAGTTTCCCTAGATTTGCACATTTCTTTAGGGTGTGTGTTTCTTGAAATGCACTGATATATATATATATAGGCACTTTATATGCACTGATATTTTACTTCTTGAACTGTCCTAGGAATAGGACATTTACAGAGATAGGACATTTACAGATCATTTACAGAGTAACTAGCTTTTCAAGCTGAGTAACAATAGAAAGGAAAAAAAAAAAAAAACAGAAAGAGAGACCTTTGATACCACACAGGCAATACTTAAGCAGTAAAATGCTGGTGATCATGCTGTACACACACCACAACCACCTGCCCCCAAAACACACGCACGGGAAGACAACCTCTAACAATTGAACTTTATTCCATAGTTATTTTGTTCCTTGATTCCTTTGGCTATCTTGACTAACATCTAGCTGGGGAGAACATGCCTCATTTCAAACCACTACTTTAACTCAACACATTGCAGCACATATGCTTGCTGTAATGGTTTTATTCCTCTAATGGACGTTTTTTCTCTTAAGGTGTTACAGGATCTGTGAACTATTTCTGCTAAGTTTCCAGTATTCTTAGTGAATGCTGGGAATCTTAAATTTTTGATTTTGACTCCTGTAAATATGTGATATTTCAGAGAACTGATAATTCTTTAAAACTGGTAATTCTCTAAAGCAAAATTTAAACAAAGATATTTAATGAGAAAATGTTATTGTGTTTGGGACTCAGAAATCTTGGAAGACATTCTGAAAGGGGATTTGAAGTCAATTTGAAATAAAAGACTATTTCTGATTTTTTTTTTAAAAAAATATGATGGCAGTTTTATTTTATTTCAACATAAGCCTTTGCAGTCAGGGTAACTTTACAAAATATATTAGCATAATCTATATTGCATTTTTAATTAGCAAAAATCTTGGTTAAAATTTTTATTTGCCTCTATCTTTGAGATATACTTTATACTCAACCAAATTACAGCATTTAGTTTTTGTAGACATTCAAGTTTGAGGCCTAAAGGCTTTGACTTGTCCTTGTCTTTTAATTGTCAGTCATGTTCCTCCTGCTGCATTTTTAAAGTATAATTACTTTATACAAAAAGCATACCAAGCATTAATCTTGTACTATCAATCCAACAAAAGCCAGGAAGAACTAATTTTAATAAAGACCTTTGGCTATTTAATCTTCATGTTAAATTCCAGGCACTTGTTTCCTGAACTTCAGTTTGGTGAATTCATGTGTACAATTTCCTTCCCCTCATCCCTATTTTTTAAATATATTTTCCTAGACATATTTTCATTACTGTAGAAGTTCATCAAAACTTCCTGTTTTGTAAATAGACAAAATCTACCTGAAGAAATTGATATTAATTGATAAAATTATCCATACTTTTAAACAAATGACTGCTCTACTAAAGGAAGTCGAAAATAGTAACAGGTGACTTTTCAGTGGAGGAAAAAAATAATTTGGGTAAATGATTGAAAATGAATATGAGGATTGGGAACAAATAGCAGATTTTGTGCTGTGACACCCACAGAATGAAAAACATACACAGAGTGTATATAGAATTGGAAAATTCTTGACAAGATTAGTTGAATCCAGAAATTATTAGACTTGGATACACAGCATTAAATGAAATTATGTCATCATGGATTGGTCACTGCTTAATAGATCTTTTTTAACAGTGAATGTGTTGCATTTAGTTATATCAAGACCTGAAGACGGTACACCACAAAAAAAAGGAGAACAATTAGAGAAGCACAAAAGAACCAATAAGCAAGGAAGAAAAGGAAGAGCTGGCATTGATTCATGTAGTCATTCTGCATATATTTCCTATTATATAACAGGAAAAAAGAAAAAAGTCAGGATTTTTTTTTCTTGTAATCGTTAACTTTTAAAGCTTCCTATATTTGAATAATTCTAAAAAAAAAAAAAAAAAGAAAAAGAAATTGACAGATCAGATCAGACAGATCAGGCATCTGAATTATATTAGCAGATAGGTGTTAGAGGAGGAGTTTTGGAAAATAATACAAATCTGAAGCTACCTGCAGAAGTTTCAAGAGAGGTGTCAGCCAGAACTCCCACTTAATTCTGAAATTTCTTATTTTAAGTATGAGGATGTTGGGATTTTGTACTTATTTTTAAATCACATTTTAAACTGTTCACTAAACCATTTTATTTTTTATGTTTTCAGTGGCTGATGGAAAAATAATAATACATAGACAAAACATTCAGGGGAACTAGCAACATCAGAGAACATAATATTGACTAAAATATTTATCTACCTGTAGATTCATGGAAATAGAGAATTTAGAAAAGTTTTTGGAAAATGTCTTTTCCTATGGAGGGAAATTCAGTAGTATCTTCAAATTCAGCATTCTGTAGGAGTAAAAATGCCAAAAATAATCCAATCTGTAACGACAAACTTCAAGGCAGCACCATGCAAAAACTAAGTTATCTTTTGAAAAGGAGACTTAAAAACACAGTCAAATAGATAAAAATCTGCCAAGTGCTATGACTATTGTTTCAGAGCTGAAGAACAAACATATCACACTCATCAAAAAATCTTCAAGAGGATCCAGAAAAACAGAGCAAATCTTTACTAATAATTTACTCAGATTAAATGTCAAATTAAAAGAAGCTGTTAGAAGTTACAAAAAAAAATCGCACAGAAAGAAATCTGTCAAAATTTAGAATTCATGCCCAGATGCATAAATGGAAAAAAGGAAAATCTTTGGCAAGGCAAATTTATATCTATGGTAAAGGTTGGAGGTTTTTTTTGCAAAAGAATAACTTCCTAAGACAAAATAACTAATGATGAACCCTCTTTTAAAAAACACCAGAAAATCTTCAAGTGTTCAAAGTGATGAAGATGGTAGGTTAAATATAGTTTTCTTCAATTTGAAAGAGAGTGAATAGAAAGGACTATATGAAATTGAAATGTGGAAAACCGAACCAAGAATGTTTGTGAATAGAGAACTTTGTTATTTTTCACAATATGGAACTCAGGAGCATGAAAATCAGTATTAGATAGTGTATTTAAAATAAACAAAGTACTTTTTATTTTCCTCACAATATACAGTTGTTTATTACTGAAAGATGGATGTGAAGATAGAAGACTATATCAGACAGAGAAGTCTAAAAGGAGCTGTAAAATACAAAATAAGGATACAAAATGTGCTTCATTACATGGACTGGTCTCCTCTGCTGATGGGAAAGCTCAGTGCATGTATGTATATATGTATGAATGCACTTTATGTATTTGCTACCAGGTACTGTGAGGACCAGGATTTGGGGTAAGACAGGCCAAATCTCTGTCTGATTTAGGAGGATCGTAGGAAGCTTGGACAGAATTTATTCTTCATTTTTTAACTATCTCCAACTTTATTCTTTTTATTAACTGTCTTCAGCTTTACTGGAGCTGCTAAGTCACTTGATAACTTGAGCTAAAGAAAATAACTATTTTAGCGGAGCAGGCGTACAATCTAGAGTTCCTGGTGCTGGTGACACTCCAGCAGCTTTAGCTGCATCTACCTTTAGATGACTGAGAATTATATATAATCGCAAGAATATCATGTATCATAGTTTCATCTCTGATTCCCCTTAGAGTCATGGAGTAATTACATACCTCCCAAGGTAAATTCTAATCCAAAATGGGTTTCTTATGTCAGGTGAACTATGCTCTACAAGGGACTATTTCTTTCCAGTTCCTTTCACAGAATCACAAAGAATGGTTGAGGTTGGAAGGGACCTCTAGAGGTCATCTAGTCCAACCCCCCTGCTCAAGCAGGGACACCAAGAGCACGTGGCACAGGGTGGCATCCAGGCGGGTTTGGAAGATCTCCAGAGAAGGAGACTCCACAACCTCTCTGGGCAGCGTGTTCCAGGGCTCTGTCACTCCCACAGGAAAGAAGTTCTTCCTCATACGAAGATGGAGTGTCCTGTGTTTTAATTTATACCCATTATCCCTTGTCTCCTCACAGGTCACACCGAGCAGAGTTTGGCCCCATACTCTTTACATTCTCACCTCTATACATATTGATCAGATCCCCTCTCAGTCTTCTCTTCTTCAGGCTAAACAAGCCCAAATTGCTTAGGCTTTCCTCATGCAATAGATGCTCCAGTCCCTTAATCATCTTCCTTGCTCCACTCTGGACCCTCTCTAGAAGTTTCACATCCCTCTTGTGCTTTCCAAATTCTTCCTTCTTTTCTCATAAGGAGAGCATATGGTATCCTAGGTATACTAGGCATACTAGAGCATAGACTACTTTTTATTAGACACCTACATTAGACTAGAAGAGTGTCTGTGAATCTTATTCATGGTGATTAGAGATGGCAAATGCAGTGATCATAGCATTTGAATCCTTCCCAGAAAGGAAAATATGCAACTTAAAGTTACTAAAACTGTACATTTCAGATTAGAGACAAGTCCAAGAAGAATTTAACTTCTTGGATTGGATAACTTGGATAACTCTGGATTATTATTGATCATTATCAAGATAATGAAAAAGAAACATAAAAATGAGAATGATTTAGTTAAAAATGAAAATAGAAGCAAATTCTATGAGCCTTGGCCAAGACAGTTGTGTTTTCATGGGTCACCTCCTTGAGAATCTTTTTTTAGACATATATTACTTTATGTGAAGATATCTACCAGAATCAAACCCACATTACTTATCTTCAAAAAATGTGGAAGATAATCCCTTCCTGACATGTAAAAATTAATTTGTCTCACCCTGCTTTAAAACTTTGAAGTAGTTCATCACTTTTCTGGTGATCTTTATTCATGAGTTAAAGGAATTGAAGGTGCTGTTAGCTGACATCACGGCACAAGTTCAATAACTGAATGAGAAAATATTTGCTCTGCAAGTAAAACATTGGGAAGGACTCACTAAATTCAATATTATTAACATGAGATACAAGACACTTAAAGGTTACTTTTCTTTCCTATTCCAACTACCCAATGCTTGGCCTTCACTGTGATGCATTCAGCACTCTGTTTTAACAACTAATTTTTAATTTATGTGAGGCTTACTAGAGGAAAGCGATATTCACTTTTCCATTTCTGAATATCTTGCCGCATGATATGAAAAAGGAAAAATAACCTGAATTTCATAACGTTAATAGCAAATACTTGATTATAGCCAAAAGATTAAGCTACATAGTTAATGTCTGTACCTTTCCAAATGCAATAAAAACATGTTCAGTCTCAGACTTCAAGATTTCCTTATTTTAAAAGTTCTTTATTTAAAAGTTTTTTTAAAAAAAAAAAATATGTGGAATGATTTCAAGTGCCTCTCTTTTCTAATCTGATACACAGTAACTGATTTAACAGACTGAGGTCCATAATGCAAGCTGGTTAGCTGGAAAATAATTTCTTAATCTCAACACACATATTTTCAAAACTATAGATACTGAAATTCTTAAAAAGACGTTAAAATAAAACGTGACTTTTTTTTTGCAATCCGAACATTTAGTGATTCTTACATGTTAAATTTTAATGGATTACCAGCAATAACAGCATTATTGTCTTCTTCCTAAAGACAGCTGTTGTTCTGTGCATACATATACATTTGTGGGAGAGATTTTGTTTGCTTATTCTAAAACATAAAGACATTAGAAGGTATTTTTAATTAAAATGATTACTGTTGTGGTTATGTTATTGAGCAATATTTTGGGATAAATATGTTCAGTGTTAGAAGTGCAATTCTACTTTTCATCTTCATGCTAAGTAATATTTATGTAGTTCATTCTTAAATAGTGTAAAATTGGACTTGATCCCAACTGCTAGAAGGTGTTGTTTTTAAAACAAGGCTAAGCAAGCACAAAAGTTTATATGATGATACAGATTTGATTAGCATTCAGACAAAACAAGTTCAGCCAGGTTGGCTTATGCAGTTATTCCAGTCTGACTCCAGTGACTTTCCACTGCATTGACCTTCCAAAAAGGACTGTATTTTGTTACAACTTAATAGTGCTTTTCAAAGGAAGAAATACTTAGGGTGATACAGTGGAATGTGGGTCATGACGGCTGGTAACACGCATTCAGCAATCTCTTTCAGATGTTTGCATTAAAGCTAATTTATTAGCCATCATAACTGAGTTTATTAGAGATAAAGAAGAAATGCTAAGAAGAAAAACCTGTGACATTCTCTCTTCAGTCACACCAGTCCCTAGGAATAATCAGAATACTCATCAACTTAGTTTCTCCCTTTTTGAAAGATTGTATGCTGAAGCAGTGATATAGAAATTCATATGTAAGCCTCCACTAGATCAAAGATAATGCAGCAAGGCTTATTTATAGTATTATTTTGGCATTTTCATAATAGTCTGAAATCTTTATTTCAACCATGAGAAATTCTGCCTTCATGCAGAATATTGCAGATTTCACGATTTATATGTCAATATATAGAATAATTATGTGAACATGGGCAACTGAGTAAACAAAATATAGCTAATTCAGTGGACACTGAAAAAGGCTTAATGATGAAGACATTCCCAAAATGCACAACTGGAAAAGAGAACCAAATCAAACCAGTAAGTCTAAGCTCCCCACCAGTGGTGCAGAAAGCCACCCATGCCGGCCTCTCAGTTCTTTAAGGTTAATCACTAAGAATGTTGCAGACTCTAATTCGATCAAATACTGTAATGGAGCACCAGGCTGGGTGCAATATCTCAGGGTTCAGAGACTTCTGTGCCAAAAAAGAAGAGCCAGTCTTGTGTAAAACAATGACTGCCATAATTCTCAGAACACAAGTGAAACCCACAGAGAATTATGCACTGTTGGGCTTTTGCTGTGTTCAAACTGGCAAAATGAAAGGCTCATTTTAGTAATGTTTACTGGAAGGGACTCACCCAGAGGTAAATAGTCACAGAAAAGATGAATCTGGCCCTTTTCATTTCATGCCTCAATTACTGCATCTTCTTTCCATCTGGCCATTCAAAATTCTCTGGAAAAGCATGCTTTCCTAGCTCATTGCTTTAACCTTATCCCTTATGTTATTTATTTGTTGAATTGTATTTATTTAATTGCATTGCAGGAGGCCTAGAAGCCCTAAGCAAGCATCAGAACTCTAGCCCTGCTTTAGTGCAGAAACACGAAACAGGGGCTGCAGTGGGATATGTCTGTTCTACTTTAGGCATCTAAGATTTAGATATGTAAGTTTGATTTGGTCACATTTCACTCATCACTCATCATACTGTTACGTACATCCTCATGATGTATCCAACCTATTTTAGATATCTGCTTCCAAGTGAGAGTATTTTCTTCCTAAACACGTTTATTTTTCTTCACTGACTATACACAGAGAGTACATCTTTAGGTTGTAAATTTTTATCCTTAGATGACTGCCATTTTTCTTGCCGCAAAGAATTCATAATGCATACAAACTTCCCCCACCAACACACACATCCTAATATTTATATAAATATAAATTTACGTCTTATGTTTGGCTTGAAAGTGTTCTGAGATCAGAGAGTCCAGTAGATTGTATGAATAAGGCTCACTTGCTTTAAATTACCTTTTTAAAACTTTTTTCCTCCTTTATTAGCATGGCTTGACAATATACCCTATAGCAGTGTCTGAGAAACAACACGTATGAGTAGTTCATGTGGCTGTTGAAAAGCATTTGTTGTTCTCCTAGATGACTTATATGATGCAAAGTGTTACCATGTACAATTATGTACAGTCTTTATGATGTGTACTCCAGGAGCCAGAGATCACAATTCTTGTTTCACCCTAGCTAAATTTTTGTGTTTTCACTTGTTAGTAGTTTTTCACTTACTTACATTAGTTCTTCACTTGCCCTAGTTTTTACTTACACATTTTTAAGCCCCATGTTGCATCACAACCATGTTGCTTACTCCAGGTACAAGCTGGTACACAGAGGTTCCATCAGCTTTCTTCACTGTGATTTGCTGCAGGTCCACAGACCCTCTCAGATCTGGGAGCAAAAAGCAACGAAAACTTCATACTCTCACAGCATCTTTGTTCAAATCACAACATTTCCTGTCTTCTCCTAAGTTTTTGATAACTTTCTATCTCTTTATGAAATTAAAGCAAATTTCTGACTTGTTCCTTGAAAGTAAATTCTGAAACATCAATACCAATAAAGTATTTGTGGCTAGTTGTGGATCATTGGATCTGTGTTTCAGTAACTAAAAGTCTCATTTTGCCCCAGACTAGTAGGGTATGAGATAGCCCCAGCAGCAGTATCCTCTGTACTGCCTCTTTGTATCACTCAGTACAGCCAAGAAACAAATTCAGATCGATACCCACAATTTGGCATCAATATCCCAATTTCTGTCAAGGCATCAGCAATAAGAAACTTATTGTGCAGAGCATTGAAAATATGCTCTCCAAATGCACTATTGACGAAAGAGTGGAACTTAATAAGAAATTAAATGAAGCTGAATAAATACTTGCATTGAATGCTGGACATCAAAAATGCATTCGTTGAAAACAATAAGCAAAAAAAAATGTATATTTCAACAACCATCTCAGCATGCTTTACCATTGCATTGGTATTTTTGTGCTGAAACGCAAAGCAGGAAGAGAGGCGCTAGGCTCCAAATCTGATCTTTTTTTGATACCCAGCTTCTGTTTACATGATTACACTGTCTAATTTTTGCATAGACGTTTTGTCTTTTTAGGAGAACAAAAAGATTCACCACACACATTATGACTGTAGCTTGTGCAGAATTTGTGTGCCTATCGTTAGCCTGCTTCAAGTGCAGAACAGGACCCAGCGCGTTTGCAGGAGAATTTTTGTACGTCACGTATAAGCTCTTTGTGCTCTTTCCAGTGCAATACTCCAAGAGGGTAGGACTGGAATGAGATTAAAACACGGGCCAATATTTGTTATGATAAGAGGTCTCTTACTCACCTGTTTTCACAGATGACCCTTCACACAGTTGCCACTCACTGTGCTTGGCATGCCACCCTCTCACCTTCCAGTCCTCTTAACTATTTAAAAAAATAGAGAGAGAAAAATAGTGAATCTTCTTTATATTCAGAAAACAGAAAGTTAAGGGACTTACTTTGAGAGGGAGACATTAGATGAACCAAGAACAGAGCAACCTCAGAGAATAAGCATTTCTCCTCAGACAATATGTGGACACCAGTTGCTTTTATGAGTTTCAGGGCTACTCAGTAGTATATACTAAGGATATTGTTTATTTTGATTATGAATATGCACTAGATTTACGAGATTTTAAAATAATTTCCTGACGCGTCTATGTGGAGATAAATACCTTTTGTTACTGTACAAATGCAAATTAAAATAAAGAAATAAAATTCCATAAAGGATTGAGCAACTGCAAAGTGCAGTCATTAACCAAATTCGTTTGTGTTTCCTCCTTCTAAGCTTTCTTATGATTACCATTATTTAAATGTCTTGTGTGCAGTGCTAAAGGGCACCACTTTGCAATTCATGTGACTATAAACATACGGTGCTGTATGTTTTAAGGTATCTTTGAACCTAAAAGTTTCCCCACATCATAGTGAAAAGCTACAGGTGTGTGTAAAGCTGTAAAAGTGGAGGAAAACACACAGTGGTAACAGAGGCGACTGTATCACCATTCTGAAATTATCATATATTAATTTTAATATCCATTTCTAACTTTAGGAATTCTTTACTTTCATTCCTGCCTATACAGGGGTGTTTTTATTTAGAGAGCATGGGAGAGGTGGCAAGAGCATACAGTCAGAGGGTAAAGAGCTGGAGCCTGCATATTATGGGCCTGATTCATTTGTGCTGTTCCAACCCACGCTCCAGGGTCCCAGCAAGAGAACTAACCACAACTGACCTTCTGAGAGTAAAAGCATTTGTATTGCAATCCTTGGGCAGGCAGATGTGCATCTGTGGGGTAGCAAACAGTGACTCAAACCTCCCAGACTGGCACTTGTACTAGGATCACCTAATTAGATTGTGTCAGCTTGTGCTCTCTCCTTTTAAGATCACATCTGCTGGACAAAAGTAGATTTTTATTTCAGGACATTGGTTTAGTTTTAGTGCTTTATGCTAGCTAATCCACAGGATGGACATACACCCCAGTTTCCTGATGGTTTTCACTGACAGAGTAAGGAAGCGTTTGTGACTGGCAGAACACTGCTTATGTGAGCTGATCCGGCATGGTGGATTTGAAAATCTTATTTAAAATGTAATGTTTGCAGGAATAAAAAAAAAAAAAAAGAAAAAAAAAAAGCCCTTAAGTAGATGGAAGAAGGCACTGAAGACCAGAACTGGATGAACTGCTAAATTAAATAAAGCTCCAGATTTGGAGCATGAGAAATCAACCTTTTGCTGCAACAACAGTCCCCAAACCAGCAATTCCAGCTTTTCTTTGTTGTATTCCCTGTCTGTTGCTCCTAAGCCATTTTGAACTTTTTAAATAATCGTGTAGTTTTTCTAATCCTAGATATATTTGTTCATTCCCACAGCATATTGTATACACATATCAGGTCCTTATATGGTGATACTGCACACTGATGATGGGATTCATCTCAACCATTTGGGACATTAAACACCTAAAGTTAGTGGCGAGAGACACTAACTCAGTGCAGTGCCTTACCCGCCTTTAAGGAGGCCCGTGTTTGCTCCAGAGGAGTGTGGTGTTGGCTGTGTTCATGCAGGCCAGGAGAAGCAGAGAAGCGCTTTCTCACTGCTCGAGAGCAGGCTCACCCAAAACGCACCATCTCCCTCCACAGTATGTCAAACCTGGCAGCGGGTGACTTGATCTTTGTGTGTTGCTCCTCTGGACCTAAAACACGATTATTGCTGTTATTATTATTTTATCTGTTTCAAAGGGTGTGAAATAACACGAAACCTGTGTTACAGGCTCCCATGACGGTGTGTTTACAGCACAAAAGTGAGGGTGCACTTCACGCCCTGGGGGCCATCAGGAGAGCGAACAGTGGTGTTTTTGTATGCAGCTCCTAAGGTCCTCCTCCAAGAGTCAAGTGTGGCTCCGTCTTGCCTCTGCCAACTTCTGGGGATGCTCCCTGGCATAAGCTGCCAGGAAAATTAGACCCATTTTTTTTTCAGGGATATTTACAGAGATTTTTATTTCTTAATGGGGAAAGGTTAGGGCTGAAATTATATGAAAATATGAATAAACAGGGAACTGAGGCCCAGGAATGAACTGAGGAGTTAGTTAAAGTTATTTGATTATGCACACTTATCATGAGATAATAATTTTTATCTGTCTAAGGTGAAGTGAGCTGAACCCCATTCGTGATTACTTGTTTGCTTTCAGAGGCATGAAATTCTTTTTTCTCCCTTCCCTTCCCTTCTCTTCCCTTCCCTTCCCTTCCCTTCCCCCTCCCCTCCCCTCCCCTTCCCTTCCCTTCCCTTCCCTTCCCTTCCCTTCCCTTCCCTTCCCTTCCCTTCCCTTCCCTTCCCTTCACTGTAACCTTTTATAGAAGGAACACTGGCAAAGGCTTTTCAATGTTGTAGTTTAATAATGTTGATTTCTGTGGCTGATTCCACCTTTTGCATTGTGAGGAAAATTTGCACATTGTGAAAAAATGTAAGAGGAATGCAAATATTCTCATGTGAGACATAATATGGCAAATTTAATAAAAGCAAGAGGAGGTAGCATTTCAGGGATTGTTGAAACATCACACTAAATACTCTGCAACTATAGACCAAAATGTTGGTTTATTTTTGAAGAATTCATTGTCTTAAATTAACCTTTATTTTTCATGTCATTCTGTCTTCTGCAAGACCAATGGACATCCTTAGACTTCTTGGGTAATGTTGAAATTCAAGTAGCCTTGGGCTATTTAACACTTTCAAAATGGAATTGTTCTTAAGTCTTCTGAGTGTTTTTATGCATAACCTTTGATCCGGAGATCACACACAAAAACACACATGCAGACACACACACACAGCCTGTAAAACAAAATTTGTAAAACATAATGTACCAGCAATGCTATTTTTTTAAAAAAAAATTGTACCCAGGCTTTGCTACATCTTTTATAAACTCATAGAAAGATATAGGCCCTGTATGTAATGGAAAAATTTAGCCTCTATCTTAACAACCTGAACTGCTATTCTGTTTCCTTGCTATTTGAATAGCTGTTGTTTATTTTCTGGTGCCCTACTTCTGACAAATATTTCTGCTTGATGCATGTCTCTAGGGCATAGATTTGTAATTTGCACTCACTTGATAAAAATTAGTTGCTTTCACTGAATGAGATTGTAATTCCTTTATTTTTCTAAATATTTCCACTTGAAACAGGTATCTCACATAGCTTGGTTTATAAATGTGGACAATATATCTATTGTGATTTTTATATACTTACTGTTCTTAGATTAAAAGGTTCTTGGGACATGGGTTCTGCAGTCTTAATTGGTCATCTTACAGCTAGACTGATCCCAGTTCATTCCTTTAGCCACTAAAACATAATGCATAAATATAAAATAACAATAATAATAGTAGCAGTAATAGTAGTAAAAATAGTAATAATAGTAATAATAATAATAATAATAAATGCTGAGAATTACATGATGGTAGAAGTATCCAGTGTCTTGAAGCAACACAAACTGCATAAAGACATGAGTAAGCTATCTCTATTTTGAACAGGAGATTGGACTAAATGGGCTGCTAAGATACCCTCCAATCTGAATTATCCTATGATCCTATGAACATGAGCTGCTGGAATTTCATCCATTGATTTTCTTGTTTCAGGAACATTGAAAAAATACCGTTTCTATTTTTTTAAAAAAGTATAGATATAGATGTGTCTATAAAATATAAATATATATATTCAAATATGCAGATAATGACCACTTCTTGTTCCTCAAAGTCCGTAAAATCTTTTTTCCCCCAGAATTAATCAGTATTTCTCACTTATTGGTGTAATAATAGAATGAAATACTCAGGATACAGGAAGAATATTTCATTTGGAAATCCATTTTCTTGTTTCTAGTCTTTCAGAAATTAATTTCATTTTTTTTAAAAAATAAGAGAAACCAAGAAGAAACACCATGAAAATATTATTTTAGGAAGTCAGATAATTCACCCCTAACTGCAACGGTGTTAAGCTATAATCACTGTTGGTGCTTTTGGGCGCTTTCAATTCTTCTGCGCCACGTGTTTTTCAGTGGCATAAGGAAAGGCTGCAAGTTGTACTTTAAGTTTAGAGTCGTATTCTTACTCTGGCATTGGTGAAAATAGATCCTGACTGTTCATTCAAACCTCATCTTTCTTCTTTCACTTCACAGCATAAAAGCTGGATCATATTTTGTACATTTTTTGTAGGATTAAAGAGAACATTTTTATGTTTGAAATATAAAATCAATCTTAATCTTAAAATTGAGCTATATGGGCTTTTTTAATATTTGAGAGCAATCACACTCTCCGAGGAATCTGTGTACAAACTCAGATCTGAAAGAAAATGGTGGTGTTTTTACAGTATGTGAACACAACCATCTGATTTATAGTTCAATCTGTTAATGCACTCTGTTATTAGGCCACCTGGCAGTTTTATGCATTGTGAATTTAAAGAGGAGCTCAATGTAACATAAGCTTTACAAGCTGGGGAAATATTATTGAAATGAAACATGAATGAGAACCATTTAAACAATAAAATAATGTGTGTAGACTATATATTTTTTCATTTTAGTAAATGCACAGCCTGGATTTTATATGCTGAAGTTAGATGAGGTTCTGAGAGACTCCAAAGATGAAACTTTAACCTAGCTTATTTTTGTAATACTGGCAATCCTATAGGTTTTGATGTTCACATCAGTAAAATGAAATCCATATATCTCCATTATGTTGAGAAACAGCTATTTACAGAACAATTTTTGCAGTTTTGTTAAAGTAATAATTAATTATAGTGTGTTGAAGTGCATTCTACAACGAGGTGTATATATATATGTATACCTGGTATACCTATGTAACTGTGGGTAAAAAATTGGTAGTCACAGATTTACCATCCTACACTTTAAGGTGTCATGATATGGCTTAAAAAAAAAAGGACTGACTAAATAATCAAAGTTAATTATGTCCGTATATATGTATATGCACATAATTACCAACATATACTCATGCACACACACACATGCATCTATTAATTCTCTCTCTCTTTTATTTTAGTCTTAGGTCTTTAAAGTTCTTGTTTTCAACCTCTTCCTTCAGCTATGATACTAGAAACTTCCTTTTTTTCTATTCAAAATGAAATCTGAGCACATTCACATGACCTCAGGGCTGGGGTTTTCAGTACAAGAGGAGCTGGCAGAGCTGCAGATATAAAATAAGCATTCTATTATTCTATGAAATAATAGAATAACCCCTCCTCACCTGGTACATAACCCAGGAGGCACCAAAAATTTCCTAGGTGCTTATGCGCACATCTACATTCTGAGCTGACTTCCAATCAAATATTTAATATTTGTTAGTGGGAAGAGCATTTTCATCCGTATTAAGAGTAAAATCAAAATGTTGTTCACCTCTTTTTTTCTTCCTCTTTTCTTTTTTTTTCCCAATATTTTCAATTGCAGTAGAAATGCACAGTGAATAAAATGGACAAAGTGTTTTTTTATCTCGCCAGGATAGTTATTTAGAGTGAAGCAGGATTCTCAAGGCTCTTCGAAACTCCTTTGTTTTCCTTTTCCCATAACTATGGGGACAGAGTAGGGACAAGCAGAGAAGAGACTGTCTTCCCAGAGTACTAATGGGTGGATTTCACTGTTTGAAAAAACTGTTGCTCTGTAAAAACATGTAACAAAACTGTGATCCAAGGAAATGATTACAAGCTTCTGAGTCACAGTCCTTTCTGCACGGCCATGCAGATAAACACCTCCCTTTATTCAAGTTAAGCTCTTTATTCAAGAAATCTTGCAAGTATGTTCGTTAATATAAATTTCTTAGTAGCTGCAAGTATGATCCAAAAAGTACGGAGTGAAAAGGAGTGATTCATTATGGAACAAGTGCAGTGCTAAAAGATCTGGGTTTATCTCCCTGCAACTTTGAGCAAATTATTTAAAGTATATACAAAGGTTTGTGACTAAGTCTGAAGCGTAGATACTGAAATTCTTTCCTGGGTGGTAGCTTATTTTGGAAGGACTCAAAGTCCCTGATGAAAACAAATCTGTAATTCACAGTGGAGCAAGGTCGATTGCCAGCAGTTCAAAAGCAAAATCTATGTGTCCAAATGACACATACATTTGCCATCATGCCTAAAATTTTACTGCTGGCTATATGCATAACTACTCAGATGTGGAGGTAACTGAGCTTCTTGACAGAATTAAAGAACTTAGGGACGAGCTGACTTTCTCAACTAGCTCAGATTCACAATAGTAGATCTAGTGTGAAACATAGTCAGAGGGAGGTAATGAGGCCTGGACCCAAACTTCAATTGTGCTCTGCTGAATTTACAGTAAAGATGAGTATCCAAATCTTTCATTTCCTAGGTTTCACTGTATTACATTGCACATTATTCTAGCCACTGCTTAACCAAGTTGTTTCATTTGTGTTAAACTTTTTTAGCTCCACACTCATCTAGAAGATATAGGCTCCTTGTCTGAAGTCATACAGAAGAAGATTTGAATCCAACTGATGCACATGTTTGATGAATACAGTGAAATATTCGGAAAGGACACTACTACTTACTAGTTTCTCTAAACTTTTCATAAGATGGGGATCGCAAATGTCACTAGAGAGGAGCTCAATCCAACTGAAAATGGATTTTTTTTTATACCTAAACTTTAGATACCAAAGGTAGAATTTAGCTGCGTATGGTAGACATAAGATTTTATCTGTCTAGATAGAACTGTCTGTATTTGAGGAGGATCTCTGAAATTGCGTCGCAGGCCATGGAGGGCTGATCAAAAGGACCTAGACATGTCTCCCTAAAATGGCTTGATTCTAAACAGAAGTATCTAGTACTCCTTGAAATGACTTAACTTCTTCCTCTTGGTGTCTAGCTGACACTACAAGAGATTTCTAAAGGTTCTGTGTCATATATTGCAACCATGTGACAGCCCCAGATCCTCTAAGGTCCTCTTACATCTGGACACAAAAGCCCTTACTTTTGGTCATAAGTACCTTTTTAGACTCCATCAATTGCTTTAGCAGACACTTCTTTATACAGACCAATGTACGTGCACTGTCTGGAGCTGAATTTTACCTTAAGTGAGACAGTCCAGTATTCGTAAATGTTTGTAGAAGAAATGGAGACTTGGACTCTTGGATTTGGAGAAGAAATACAGAGTTCATCACCATCGTTCCCAATCTGTCCAGTTCACTTTAAAGAGCAATACTACACTATATGGTTGTAAATAACTAGTGGTGGAAAAAAATACAGGTTCTTAATACTTTCACAAGTATTTGTCTGTCAAGCAAATCCAAAGCTGGATGGAATCAAACACAGTTTGACCATACTCTGAAGTGGTCACATCTACAGTCAGTGAATCCAAATTTATGTTGGGGGTTGATGGCAGTTGAAATTTCAAGGTTTAATTCCGTTTCATTAGTGTACTCTGATCAGGTAGAAAATAACACTCTTACCTTCTCCATATCTCCCATGTAGCAACAGAATATGGCACAGGCAGCAAACACATAAGCCCCTCTTAAATATGCTTTTAGTTCCAGTAAACTAGCAATAATCCATTGCTGTGAAGCCATATGGTGGCAAACAGCTTGCTTATAAATATTATTAAGTGGATACAGATATCAGTTAATGAATTTTCACCAGAAAGCCTTATTAATGGCTAATGGCTGAAGAATAACTGGCATATTTTGTTGCTGCTTTTCTTTTCTTTTCTTTTCTTTTTTTTTTTTTGGCATCAGAAAAACTGTTTCTGTTTCAGTCTCTTTCTTACTTAATGAAGAGTATTTTATACTGTATCAATTCAAGGAGCTTTCTTGGCTTGTAGGGCAGAAGGACACTCATTTGTTCAAGTGTATTTATCCTAAGAATTGTTTACACAGATGGAGGATCTGACTACATCATTTCTGTTCTATTTCCATTCTACTTTATTTTTATTAATCCAGATATGGCGCTTGTGACAAGAAGACTATATTCTTATTTCTTTAAAAAAATGAGCAGTGTTGAAAAATCTGTTAACAATCTTGGCAAATGACATTAATTGGGGGCCCTTTCTGTCAATCTCCAGAAATAGCCAAAGCTTAGAAACTTTCAGCCTAAGAATGACCCCACAAGGTCAAGGCTGAAGTACCTAGATAAACACAAGGAAGCAGACACTGAACTGCCAGCATAATACTGAAAGGAGGCATGCAAAGGTACAGCACCTCCTCTGCGAAAACAGAGCACTCCAGTCTCTGTGGCTGTCAGACGGTCACCTTTCACAGGCAGCAAATTCACTCAGCAGAGCTCTTTAAAATCCTTCCTTGTAACAAAGCTGAGCTTGGAAAGTTTGAAATCAATGCCTTGTAAAAAGAAACCAAGTGGGTGGCATTTTCCAACCATGAGACGTGTCATTACCATTGACCTCACTACTCTTCTTAAATAGCCAGAGAAGGGCAACAAAATTGTCAATTAGATTTGCAGTGAGCAGGAGTCAGCCTTACTTAACTTGTGCTTGCCTGCATAATCATGCATATCTCTCTTCTATATCAGGAGTTGTTCAAGCCTATAATAACTAGGGTTCAACAAGTCTGAACCACCTTCCTTTGCTGATGATATGGAAGTTGTTGATTTGCTACAGATTATTCAGGATTTTTGTAGCCTTGACAGAGTGTCATATTTTAAATTCCACCTCTAACAGTCTGTGCTGCGGCTATCAAGTAGGAAGTCGTGGGAGGAATTGTAATTTTAAGCGAAACATGATTCTATATTTATTTTTTTAAACACCATAATAAGTTTCTTATTCCGCACATCGTAAAACCACCACATTATATTTGGCATGACTAGCAGTCTCAGCACAGGACTGAGCTATAGGGACAACATACAAACCAAGGGTGCCGAAGATGTGAATTGAGCACCGTTTGCAGAGCTCTATGTAGACAGTATGAAATGTGATAATATTATGACTTCTTTAACCATGCAATCCTACTCTCATAAAAGCACTATATTTATTCACAGTTTTTTAAAAAGGTTTGAGCAGGTTAGATTTGACACAGATGATTATGCTTACTGATGGGCTTAGATGTGCAATAGTTCTGCAAGCAGAATTCACTGTGAGATAAAGCACCGTTTTTCAAAATTACTAACTTCTCCTGCAACATTGGCATCTAGTTGTTCCCCAGAAGAGAAACCCTCTTTCAACATGTCCTGCTAAACCTTCCTTTGCATAACAATGGCCTGTCTCTTCATGTAATCACTGCACTGAACTTCCCTGTTTTACCAATGTGTGGTACAGCTGAGTTGCTCCTCCAGAAATCCAACTACACACATCCCAGACCATGCCATCTATTGCTCTGGATACCAAAGCCAGAAAGCTAAATGCAGGTGTCCTAAATGCAGGTGCACAGTAATCTCATCAGGCATTAACAGCTATGCTCCTCAACTATTTATTCATTGATAACTAATTTGACCTGCCTTTTCATCAAGGTGCTTACTTTGTATTATAGATGAAGTCCATCACACAAACCAAATACACAATCCATTGAAAAAGTTTATGTTGCTGCTAGTCTAGGTGCCCCTGATGCACATGTTTTATCCCACTTACTTCCATTTGCTTAAAGTGTTGAGTAAGTTTTGATCCCTTTCTCACCCACATCTACTGTAAGCAACATTGAAACATGTTGATTACACTTCTGTGTCAGCAATTCTTTCTCCTCTCCACCACTACGGTCTCACTAATTTGTGCTCCCCATTTGCTTGCTGCACCCATCTTTTGACACTTGAAGGTTCAGAAGACACTGACCTACATTTTGGACTGAAATTTGAAGTCCTTTTCCACTAAAGCTAAACATTGTTTTAGCAATTTCAGAGAAAAACACCATGAGTCGAACTTTTCATTTCCTCTAACTCTACTGCTTTCAGTTAAAATATTTTCCTTCCACCTTGCATAATTTTAACTAGAGAGAAACTAACATTCTTTGAATGTTATTCCATATAACTCCTCACATCTACCTCAGATACATATAGTAAAACTTAAAACATATAGAAATTGTTTCAGTTATTTAAAAGTGTACAGCTACTACATCACTGGAAGAAAATCTCAATTAAGCAGAATTACCATCTCCATTAAGCAGTAGTCATTGCCATTAACTATCATTGGGCTTAAATTGTTCCCAGGGAGACGTCCTGATTAAGCGGGCTTCCTAGCTTAAGTGTATCTCAATTACACAGAATGTGCTGCATCAGCATTTCATTTTATGAATGCACTGACAAACCATTTGATTAGGATTTTGAAATGGTTTGTGTGATTGCTATCATTATTGAAAATTTAGATGGGGATGCAAAAATAACCTTTGGGAATTAGTATTTATGGGAATGACTCTTTTAACCATGGCTACTTAAGGTATTTGGTGTGGTTTATACTTTCTGCTTTGCTTCTCTGTGGACATGATTAGTTGTACCTGAAAAGATCCGACCAGTAGTCTACAGTAAGACCAGTAAGTCTACGAAGAGGTATATGCCTAGTCTTGAAATCAATTAAAGCTTAACAAATTTCATTTGCCTTTAAAATTTCTACCTGGCTCCAAAGAGCTCATTTTCTGCACATGAAGTTTAAAGTGTTAATGCTTGTTTTGAACTTTCCAGTGTCTTCTTATGCTTGTGTAACTGATCTCACCCATTTTATAAGGTCATATGGAAACATTGAGTATTTTAAACCTGATATGAAATAAAGTTAAACCGTAAACCAGAAAATTTCATTGTGAGACCACATTTACTTTCAGTCAATCTGGGTTTCCAGAATAGAATCAATGTATTGTGAAAGATTGTTTTTTACTGTCGTTTCTTAAAACTATCTAGGATCTACCTAAAATAATTCATATCTGCTTGAGCCAAATAAAGAACAGTGAGCCAAAGAACAAGTGAGAGTAACAGAATTATTCTTCCAGGAAAGAAAAATGATGATGTGTATATTTTTAGGGGTATAAATGACTCATTTTGTAACTTCTATTTCATGACTCTTTATTCTGATGCACTTATTTTGTGATAATAGAAGTAGAAGGAAACCCATTTTTAAATAATATTATTAATATAAGAAAGAAACAAGATACTATTGAATGTCATAGGTATCTCTTGGTATATTATCTATCCAAGAGCTGAAACTTTCTCAACTTAACAATGTTTTCCCATGATTTTGTGTAAACTTAGCTTGGTTATTCTATTGAGATAATCAGAATGAAAATGCTAAATGTGTTGCTTATGTTTTATTGTTTCTGCTCTGTATTTAGGCACTGCTCTGATCTTGTCATGTACAACTGTTCTGGTTGCACAGACGAAGTCTGTGCCGCCTCAGGAAATGGGAGTCCACTTACTCAGTAATGCAAGAAAGTATTTATCTGCTTAATTCCCATTAGCATTAATGGGAGTTACATGCCTAATTCTGCAAAACATCAGTGAGAAATGCACCTTAAATTTTCGGTTGCTTGAAATGGCAACCTGTGTAACCACACATAGAGATTATAAATAAAGAAACAGTGGCAACAAAGCAGGCTCCTAAGAGGAACCAACAGTATACAGATAGAAGCAGACAATTTTTCCCTCAGCAAGCTTTTCTGCCTAAATCATTTTAGTAAATAAATATTTAACAAGTGACAGAACTTAATTGATGTTTATATTTACACAGCAGTTAATTTATATTCTGCAAAAGCTGAATCCTCCATCCACAATAATGCTTTATATCCCTCCATGGTGGCAGACACCCAAACAGCACAGTTGTGTTTTTGAAGAAAACCATAACAGCAAAAAAAAAAAAAAACCTCTCCTCCAGATACTATATAAGTCATTACATTTTTTCTTCTCTTCAGCTGTCAGATGTATTGCATTATATTATCAGATTGATAGATCTAGTGTTATCTCAACATTTACCATTTTACAACAACAAATAGAAAACATATAAGGAAGCTTTGGTAACAAATCTTCCTTAATATGTATGTGAAGTAGACAGTTAGTCTAAGGGAAAATATAACTGATGACAGATTTCATTTCAATCTGCTGGTGCTTATTAAGATGTCTACAAAGAAAAAAGCTGTATCTGAATACATCTCTTCCTGCAAACAAAGGAAAGTTTTAATTGCTTTAATCAGCATTTGCTTTGTCTTTGCAGTGACACAGAAAAACAAGCCAGGTATAATCAGAAAATGTCTTCCAGAAGAAGTTTGCAAGCAGAGCCTTTAAAGATTTCTATTATTTGTGTATGGAATGTGGACAATTCTGTACTGCAGGTTTAACATAATTTATAAAATTCTTAAATTCTGTGTTTAAAACAAATCTGTATTTTTTTATATGACATTTTGGTATATGGAGAAAGAAGATTGTAATGTGTAAATATCACCAGAGCCTCTCTCCCTGACAAAATCTCTGCTACAAATGCTGTAGAAGGTATACAAGGTTTTAGAAATCAGAATATAGCCTAACAAAACAAGCTATATGTTGAAAAAGATGCGCGGCTAAAAACATACGAATCAAATAAAAGCTCAGTTTTTAGCTAATGCTGTTTGAAGCAAGTGATGTGCAGAATCCATTATGTTTTTCGGCTCATAGGCTCTTGATCTTACATGCTGAAGATACATGTTGCTCACCCCTTCCTTCAGAAAGAAAAGCCGGAAAAGATTCTTCCTACCATTAAAAAAAAATAACCCTCTTCCACACCCAGAGCCCTATTCCCCCTGCCTTCCCTCGACCTCCTGCCAGAAAAAGAAGAAAAGCACCTTCCCAGGTGAGCTCAGATTGGACCTCTTGTTAGGCAAAATCCTGATCTTGCTTTATGTATGGACCATTCTGCTATTCCATGCAAGTATAATTTCAAACAGGGTTTCCACATTAATTTACTCTTTGGAAATACATAGTTCTTGCCCAGCTGAAGGGAAAATACTAGGGAGATGAGATTCATGGCTTGACCCCTTTCTGTGGGGAAAATAGTAGTGCAGAGGGTTAAGCCCCACTTAAGCGCTTCTCAGCTGTGGTCTGTGGAACATTCCTAGATGTTCCAAAGAGTGTCACTGTTTGAAAGCCTCTGTCATCTTCCCAGAAGTTATGCCTTCTGCTGCACTGAGTTTGCATTTGCAGCAATGCACATTTTAAATGAACACCGATTTTAAAGGCCTCTGGACATCGAACTCTTTGAATAGATGTCTGCACATGCAGTGACTGTCACATTATCATTGCCATGCTCCATATCTCTTTAGATCAGTAGTAGGTGAATCAAGGTGAACATTCACATTCTATACAACCATCGCAACTGTCTTTCTACAACGTAAATGCATATTGAAAAAAAAAAACCTTTTTAGTGCAATGGCTCCTGCTTGCATCTCAACCTCACCAGTTTTGATTCCCAGCATATTATAGAGGTTAGTGTCATGGTTTCCCTTAGGCTATCAAGTAAAGAAACAGGACTGAGAAGAAGATCTAGTCCTTCATTCTGCTCTTTGAGGTCTTTCTCTCTCTGAATGCAATGAACTTCTCACCTATTAGTCAAAAAGTTGACTAATCCTATTTCTGAGCTGCAGCCAGGTCCATGAAATACCTGCTCTGTCCCTTCACAGACACTGAGCATGACTCTTT